>JAACNH010005245.1:0-20966 GCA_019447015.1 Hymenochirus boettgeri | reverse complement strand
CATATCTGTTGGGTATATTTTAGTTTTAGAACCTTTATCCAGACCTCTCCTAGAACTATCCAATGAATTCTTTTTCCTGTTTTATTCTCTTCTGTTTCTTGCATATGTTCTTGCTTCGTCTGTCTCTTTTTCTCTTCAGTTCCTTTTGTTCTGTTCTTATCTTTCTGTCCTCTTCTCTTTTATTTTCATTCTCTATCTTCTCTGTTCCTTTAAGTTATTCTTCTGTTTTCTTCTTTCTCTTCTCTTCTACTTTGTCTATTTCTTCTGCTGTCTTTTTTTGCTCTTCTGACTCTCTAAGAAAAGAAAAAAAAAACAGAACCAAACGGACAAAAGAATGAATACTTCTGAATTTAAAGGGTATCTCCAATGGTTAAATTTTGTATTTAGTTTTATTGAATAACAGGAGTAAGGAGCTCCCGTTCTTCAATAAAAGTGCAGGAGCCAGGAACCGAGTTAAAGAGTTTACCTGATCTCTCGCTTCCTCGACAAGTCCCAACAGATTAATACGCGATGAGCATACAAACAAAATTGTATTTACCAGTGGAGATACCCTTTAAATAGTTAAAACTCTCTGGAATGATTTCGAAACACACAGAGAGAAATAATAAAATCCATGTGACCTACATATCTGACTATGTTGGCCCCTGCTGCAGCATTGTCACTGGCACTGCGTGATTGGCCAGTCTATCTCTTAGACTCTCCTATTGGGCTTGACTCACCTGGGCTTTAAAGATTAAATTTGATATACGATTAGAATAGAAAAACTTCTAATCCTATAAAAACCCATTGGTACAGAGCGCAACTGGTGCCAAAAATGGCATTAATCGATTAACATTCAGTTAGTGTGACTTTATACCTTAGCTTGCGCAGCCCCTGTGTGGTATCGCAAAAGAGACACTCGTGAGGCTTGGCAAGTATTCACCAGCGGCTGTACGATATAAGTATGTATAGACAGATGTCCAATTTGTACATTCGAACATTTTCTAAACCTTTGAAAAATTTCAAAACAGTTCCGAGTTGCGGCAGATCCGTAAAATCCGCTTCAAAAAAGGTTCGGGTTCATGTCCATCTCTACACATAAGGGGAAAATGTTATTAAGCCATATGGTGCCTCTGTTTCTGTTTCCATAAGCTCTGAGGCTGGTTAATCATACCTCTGGTGCTGTTATTAAAAGGTTTGGCGTGATGGAAGGAGTTACCAGCAGCAGAGGAGTCTGGGGTAAAAGAGAAGCACACACAACTACATTAATTGTTAGGTAATTGATAATATTGGGAGATGGATAGGAGTCACTAAAATAGAGAAATAAAAGAAGTTAGTACCTTTTAAATTAATGATTTTAAGGAAAATATCAAGATTTGTAAAAAAAAAAGTAAAAGATTTTGTTTTATACTCAAAGATCAGTATAAGGTTCTAAAAACAGATATTATTACATAATTGTGCACTAGATGTTATAATCTATTTAGAAATGAGCACAGTTCTAACACAGAGTTGACAGCAATTAAGATGTGATAGTTCTATCTATGTAGTGATTCTATGGATGATCTCTCCAGCCTGTGAGCTTCTCCTTAGAAATCTTTCATTTACCTGCAGTGCATCACATCAGAATGACTGAACTATTTGCAGCGGCTCTTTGTGCTTGTTACAACAATTTTTAATATTTTCAATATCTCCAACATTTTCATTTCATTAGTGAGATTGGCAAACGTGATAAATGTCCTATTGATTCAGTAACTTTCCAATATTCACTGAGAAAAGACCTACAGATCTCACACTGTATGAGAACCCTATATTTACCTTTTACAATGAATAGAATCTCCAAAGAAGCTGAAAACACCTAATGAAACGAAGTAGGAACAAATGATTAATATTAATGTTCCTTTATCAAAGGGAAAAAATGATTCCATTTCAGTCATTTATAAATAATCTAATTACTATTGCAAAAACGCGTTGAACCGAGTAGAAATGAAATTTATAAAAAATGTGGAAATAGAAAGATTCCTCAAACCTTTATCCCAACTAGACAACTCTCTCTTTGATATTGAATCCCCGAAATTGCTTAAAGGCATTCTCTTATCACTAAGTGTAAATCTGGATTGTAAGCTCTACGGGAGGGAAGGGACCTCTTTAATGTGCCTATACAGTACACACTTACCTCCAGCCTGATCACGCAACATTCAATCAATTCAAAGGCCACATACGTTAGTGAGGTCCTGGCCTGAACCATTTATTTGCGATCGTATGTCGGTTGCAAAGAAGATCTGGAAAGTCAGTTCCTCAGATTGACTGAATGTCGCAGAATCGGTTGCGAGGTAAGCTGTAGTGTATGGGCACCTTAACTCAGCTGCATGGTTCAAGCACTTGTATACTTATTTCTATGCATTTAAAGATAAAAACCAAGTACTTGGAACTCAAAAAAAGTTAAAATAAGCAATATTCCTTAATAGCAACTTCTATCTGAATAAGAACGGTGACCTATATAAATACTGATAATACCAGTATATGTTCATAAATATGAGCATTAAAATTATAAAAAAAACAATCCAGTAAATAGCATCCGTGATTTAAAGGATTAGACGATGGCTCTTACCCCTCTCTAAACACACACAACATGCCCTACCATATGATCCCGGACAACACCTCCTGTCTCTCGAACTTCAGATAACCCCTCAATTGGGTTGACCTCTGTACCCTCGATCACTGGCTCCTAGCACATCAAAACACTGACTTCTGTGCTGGCCTATCAGATCCTAGTACCTGAGTGCTGTGGTGGATCCTCACTGCTACAAATCTCCTTGCTGATCCTGGTTGTCCTGCCGTTTGAGTCGCTCTTCTATGTAAGACACAGATGGAAGGGTTCCGGCCAAGTAATGGATCACTCTGCTCAGTGGTTAGAGGTAGGGGAGGCCATTCACTGTCAGCCAGACACACCGTGATATAGAAGAGAGGTATATAAAGGCGTCTGACCCTTTGTGGGTTTTTCTTAGCAACATTACTCCATAAACCATACGAATGCAAAGTCCTAAAAATTCTTCTGGCAGTTATCTCTACACATACAACGCTGCATGCACCTCTCTCAAAATCCATAAAGTAACCATACTATCCACAGAACAGTCCTTTCTGTCACAAGTGATTGAAAGACAGCAAACAAGCCACCTCACCCTTTCAGTACAGTTAGAGATCTCTGCAAATCTCTTCCCAAAAACCCAACTATCATTAACAAAGACCCTATGTGAAAAATGGCCTAGTTATTTGCAACTAAAGTCTCCTGCATCTGATCTGGCATTAAAATGTCAGCATCCAATAATAAAATAAGAACAACCTGGTCTGAATTAAAGGACAATGGTGAAGATGACACCCTAACACCCTCCTAAATCTCTGCTAGTTGACTGCAATCTGGACCCAATCAAACACAATTCAAGTGCCCTGACGCTTGTTCCAGCATTTCACAAAATTTGCGAACTGCTCTTTATTATCAGGGCTGTTCCCCAAGACCCATTAAGAACCCGTTTCCAACCTCTCTTTCTAGGGAAAGTCATTGAAAAGGCTGCCTACCTCCGAGTTGAAACCTGGCTCCTAGATTACAACATCTATGATCCTTTCCAATCAGGCGCCAGGAAACAACACATCGCTGAAATGCTCTGATCAAGGTCTGTAATGATCTGCTCATTGCAAAAGAGAGGTGGTGTTCCATCCTGATCCTCCCTAGATCTTTCAACATCTTCCTATGCATTGCTACGGGAATTTTCTGGTATTGATGCCTTAGTTCTCCAGTGGTTTAGATCATTCCTAATGGCAAACAAAAAGAGTGTATCCCGGATCAACCCCTACACAATTGAAGTACAGTGTGACTCAGTGCTTAATCTTGCCCCCTTTGTTTTTTTACGAGATACATGCTACACTTGGAAAACGCATCCAAAAACATAAACTTACATACTATTAATACCTTTTTAACTGATCCGCAGACTGGATGAATGAAAACTGGCTGAAACTGAATGCTGGCAAACACTGAGGTTTTGTTTCCAGGTAAGGCCCTTGCAGCAAAAGCTTCATCCCAGTAAATAGCATTAGGAGTAAGGGTACAGATCTACAACCAAGTGCACACCATGGGCATACTAAACGATGGGCAAGTCAATGTCCGCCAGTAGTGAAACCATATATTTTCATCTAAGGGATATTGCGAAAATAAAGCTCCTCATCCCACCAGAATATTTGCCAACCTTAGTCTGTGCATTTATCACGCCTTCTACATGGATTTCACAGAAGGACTTGCAACGCCTAAGTGACAGAATATTAAAAAAAATTGCCCTCCCCATTGCCACATCACTCCTGTTTTTCAGCTTTCCACGGCTGCCGATAAAATGGAGAATCCTTTACAGGATTTGTCTTACTGACATTTGATCTCTAAACAACTCTGCCCTTCAGAGCTTCTATACCCTATAGAACGCTTCCCAATTCAATAAGGAATGCTCCATCCCGAAGGTGGATCCCGACTGAAAAGTCTTCTATTTATCTTGCATTCAACTGAAAGTAGCTACCAAATTATTCATCTGAGACATATCATGCACTTGAGTCTCATAGGATAAAAGCACTTTATAAATATTATTTGTTTGTTATGATTTGTTACATTAACCATATTCTACCTATTGTACTTTGTAGCTTTGCACCCCCTAGTGGTGCTATTTATGATCCATTTACACAAAAGATGCATTATGCAAATTATTGTCAGCCTTTAGCAGTATTTCCAAATTTAGAAACACATTTGTTCTGCATGCTCCATATACTTAAACAAATCAAATAACTTGTTCTAAATTTGTTGCAAATTAGCCACAGGAAATAAATTAAGTCAAAAAAGCAATGATTATAAATTTATACAAGTAAAACTAACATTATGTGGATTTGAGATGACATGCTTGGTCGCTTTAGCAAAAAAAGGTGACACTAATCGAGCTGCAAATGAAATACTTAAAACTTCCCATTGTAAAGACCATATTATTCTTTTCCATGTTCTAGAGAAGAAGCATTGTAAAATCGAGAAAGAGAGATTTCCTACTAGGAAATAATTCACATTTGGTGTCTCCACTTCGGCAGGGGAGGTTTAAGCGTTAAAATGATGTAATAACCTATATGAAAAAGAACCAATTAATAAGAACATAATTCTAATCATTATCATACAGATTAGACATTATTAAATCAGTAAGAGCATTTTAAATATCATTATTATGTCATTAGCAGGAAATTAGCTGTGAACTGGCTTCTAACCATGCTACTTAGTGACTACTGTCATCAATATAACGTTTCTAATGTGATATGCACATAATGTATAAAAAATGCTAAATGCGAAACTGTTATATCAGAATGAAATAACCATTGGATGAAACGAATAGTCGATAAATAGTTCACAACTTTATAACTAAGCTACTTTTTATATATTACAAAACTGATACGTTCTAATAAGGTGCCCAATAACCAGTTGGGCTTAAATATTTATTGGCGACATGGCCAAGGTGTAAAATAATTCTACAGTAGTCAACGGGCCATAGCAATCAGTGTCGAAATACCATGATTTTTTTCATCGCAGCCAAAAATTACCATCTGCAAATTTTTCAGACCACGTTAAAGGATCTTTATTGGTAACTGACAATATCTATCCTTTATAAATAACTTATAAATTTATCCAGGGCCCTGAAGAGCTGCAATAAGATTTCTCCCTCCTTTATCACTACATAATAGGTAATATACTGTAAAGGGGAACTTCCATCCCACCTCAAGGGGAAAAGATAAATATAAAATTTCTCAGCATCAAATACAACCCAACTGGGCAATTCGACTTATGGCGTTTCAGTAAGGAAAGTAAAAAGGAAAGGAAAAACTTATCTTTTTCCTTTCATTCTTGTCACAGTGGGTTCAGTGACTGTGTGCTCCAGCTGTTCAATGCGCTGTGTTAGACCCATAATCTGCAGAGCAATTCTCATAGTAAGGTCCATAACGGTGCAGAGATAAGAGACAGAAAGCCCCAGTTCTACTAGTTTTTGGAGCATATAAGGAATTATGTATTTTTTTTACATTTGTGTTTGTGGAACTCGAATCTATTGGCTGATGCTACATCAGCCATTTTTGGCTGAATAAGAGCAAAATCCACGGTACCCGATCAGGTTAGCATGTTTTTTTTTGCTAATTTAGCGCTAGTCGTGCCGTTTCCAAAATGAAATAGTGGCAGTATAGCCTATTCAATATAGACAAAGTAAAGTTTTGCACTTACAGTATATAGTTAAGCTTAATGCTATTGAATGGGGGAGCAGAACAGCACTTCTTACATGACCGGGATCGGCGATGCAGTAAGTCTTGCAAAGGGATTTACAGTATCACGGTCAGTTAAGACGCTTCGGCCACATTAAACATCAGCCTATGTGAACTAGAAAGTGCTAACCATATAGCAATGTCCTGCATCTTCTAATTGTATTTTTCTGTGATCTCTAACAGAAACAAGTGTTCTGGAAAGAAAGGAGAAAGTACAGCAGAATGTATGCAGTTGCTGTGTCCTGTCAAATACTATGCCTTTGGCCTTTCCAAATCACAACCCTCCTACCTTATGTAACAAGGGAAGAATAATCCCAATGACAAGGTCTCCAGTAAAGTGTCTTTTATAAAGCACAAAGCGGTGTTCCACCAACTTAATTGCAATTTGTTATAAAAAGAAAGAAAGCAGTTGGACGGTTTAAACAAAGATAAGCAGAACTGAGAATTCCTATTAGGGGGTTTGATGCTCCCAGAACTTTATAAAGATTGGTACACGTGACAAGCAGACTGCCAACATACCTATTCAATTCTGTCAGTCGAGGGAAAGTGGTGCGGTTGATTTAAATCATTTTGATATTAAAATGCAGACAATCTTCTATGGTTTACCACCAGGACCAATGGCACAAGTCAATCTTGTCATTATGCTATTTGTAAAACTACGGTCAGAGGTAAATGTTTTAATGGACTCTGGATCCCCCCCCCCAAAAAAAAGCTATAAGGTTTTTGTTTGTATTGTTACCTTACCAAGCATAATGAAGCACACAGCAAATCTTTTGTCCAGACCGACTGACTGACTAGCGAGAGGTTGGCCAGGATCCATAAGACAGTAATAGTTCAAATAGCAAAGGAAGTAGCACCAACTGTGATATAACACATAAGAACATATGAGAAACACAGACACTGTTAATATGGGCAACTCTCTTAAAAAAGACACTTGGAGGCGATGGCATTAAAACTCCATTTTATTAACATGTGGAGAGTCACAGCTAGATATCAAACTAAACTTAAAAGAATTCCTTGCAGGTTTGCAGTTGGAAACAGCTGTAAGACCAGAGGGTTGGATACTTCAATAAAATGTATCAGAATTTTAATGGCAGGCCGACATTTTATTATATAGCATGCATTGCTTTGTAGGAGTATTAGGTCTCTCCTATTTTATTAATCATACAGCTGGTTTCTGTTGCTCTTCCTAAAAACATGTGTTTGCCTAAGGGGATTATTTGTATGAGAAATACCCCGAACAGATTGTGAGAAAGCAAAATTCCGATTTTTAGCTTGACAAGAACATCGCATTACAGATGCCGCTGTAGCACGTCGGGATGGAGAAAGCCGCTGTCAAGGATAAGAAGCTTCTTTAGTCAACAACGTAATATCAGAAAGGCTTAAAATACCCTTCTACAGTAATAGGCCTAAAATTAGATGAGGCCCAGCAGCACCTCAATTAATATGCAAAATATTTGCCTTCTTCCAATCCCAATATTTCTAGGAAGATAATGAGTTTTAGTGCTATATGCTCAATTCCATAACTCCCTGGACTCGGTGGAGAAAATAAAAAGTGAAAAGGATTACCATATAGAAGGCAAAGCCAAGTTTACTGCATAGAGAAATCTAATACAGAGAACTTTCACCCGCTGTAAAGAAAGGCTAAAATGAATGGTCTGCAGCCGGCGTACATTCTTACGTACAAAGCTCATAGGAACACTTTTAATACTTGGCTTAAAACAGATTTGTTCTTCTTAACGGAGCTTTTGATTCCTTTGGTTTGTTAAGTAAAAAAAAAAAGGATTTTGGTAGAAGAAAATCCGAGGAACATCTCTTTGAGAAAGAAGATATTAGGCCGATCTGTCATTTTTACAGACGTGAAAAAACTTCTATTTCTATCCAAAACCTGACAGTTACACTAGACAAAAAGCTCTTATTTATCTATAAAAAAAGGAAGGGAACATCTTTTTTCCCCAGCTTAAGACAGATGAGTTGAGTAGCTAGTGGTATTGTAAGTGCCGTTAAAAGCATTTCTACAATTCTTCCAAAGAGGATAACAAGGCCACATGCTGTTCAGAACAGCACCAATCATTAACTTTTGTTATGTCACTTGGTAAAATTCACATTTTTGCAATAATGATTTAAAAACATTTTGAAAAAAAGAGACGTAATAAAGGCATCTGACATAAACATTTACTGCCCACATTGTCACTGATGTATTAAAAAACTGTAGAGCAGAAAGTAGATAGTTGTAGTGACTCAACTCCTTAAGTCCTTTCAGAGGCTCTATTTCTGCTCAATCCATCACCAGTGGCCAGACATGCAATTAAATAGGAATTGTAGATGAGCCTCGGGCAGTATAGAATCTGCAAACATTTTTTGTGCACTATAAAGGCACAACTATACCACTATACTTAAAATACTCAGGGTGAGGGCTTTAACTCTACCTAACCTAAATGGCGATTACTTACCTTACTGTACTTTTCCTCGCTGGTCTGGTCCAGTGCTGCCCCTTATTCTGTTAGCATCACGACCCATAGGAAGATATGCTCTATAAAAAGGTGTCTTCCCATTGGCCAGATATGAACTAAAAAAGGAGGGCAGAACCAGATGAGACATGTGAAGGAAGGTAAGATATGTAGAAAACTGCAAACCCAGGCCCAAAGATTGATGTGTTGTATTTTTGGTTATGAAAAAGTTTAATATAGCTAATCATGAAGCACAATAACACAATTGGTTCATGGACAAATGATATAGACATCATATATAAATCCTGATGAAAGTTCTCCATGCAACATCAAAACAATAACCTATCAATAAACAAGATTGCTAAATCTACAGTGTTTATAAGTAGAGCGATTTTGCAGATTCTGCAGCGTTATTTTTTAAACAATTTTTAGTCTAGATTTTCGAAATGGGCAGTTCGGAAATGAAACAAGATTTGTTTTTCACAAGTTACATTATAAGTTACATTATAGTAAAAGTTCTTATCGTTAAAAATAGTGCTAATTTTTCCCCAACCAATCAGATGTTAGCTTTCAAATATTAAATAAGATCTGATTGGTTGGGTTTTAACAATAAGAACTTTTATTTAATCTCTCGTTTGGGTTTTAGATTATTTTATAGTAGTACCTCTAGCACAGTGATACAGTATATGTAAAAGAGCATAACCTGATTAAATTACCATAGTGGAGGATGATATACAAATTGAAATACAAAAACTTAAAAAAATACACTTGTGGAAAGTAGCCTTAAGCTAGGTACAGACAGGCAATAGTGCACATTTGTCCATTATTTAATTTGTGTATGGTCATTCATCGTGCAGTCACATGTCTGTACCTAGCTTACGAGTTATCGACAACTTATGCTGGCCATATATTTACAATAAGTAGAAAGTAAGACTTTTGATGTTGATCATTCTTTACCTCTTTAAATGAATGTCAACCACAATCGATCAGGCGGTTGTCCGAGCATTGCAAGAACTAGCAGGTAGGTCATGAAGTACGTTTTGTAGCAGCAATTGATGACTTACATCAGCTTTGAAAGAGAAATCTTTGTAATTGAGATACAAGGGGTACAAAGTGGCAAGTAAGAGTCCAATCTTAATAGAGAAGACCTTCTAGAAAGAAAATGAGGTTAAGAGAAAGGAAGATTTGCCAGATATTATATTCTAGAGGTAAAGTAATATATCAACACATGCCATAGATCGGGATGGTCACAACTAGTAAAATGTTGTTGCGCCATGCAATTTTGCTTGGAACTGAGGTGAACGTTTTGTTGGCAAAGGGATAAAAATAGATCTGCATTTAAACCTGAGCAGCACAAATAGACTAAAACAATAAAATGTCATTTGTAAACATGTTCATAGAATTAGTAATAAAATTATTTAGTGTGTGACACTAATGGGTGCAAACTTCCTGCAAAATGCTATGCAAATGTCATTTATTCATTTAAAAGTAAATTAAAGTCTGTGAAATTGAACTGGCCCAGATATTATACATAATGTATGCATAAGGCTTTCTGTTTCAACCTAAGTAGAGCGCAACGTTGTCTGGCTGTGGAAATCTACTGTACTGCTTTTCAAATGTGCACTGGGGCAGTCGACATCTCCCTGGGAAAGCAGTTATGTACATGCTCAGTAGATTGGACTTACAGAGATGTACAGAGATGTGTGATAATAAAGTATGTATGTGTAAAGGATACAGTACTACAGTACACATACAGGATAACTTTACATGATAGGGCAGAATCACCTTTTAATTCCCAATTTTGTATTATTAATCAGAAAAATGCTTTGTTTACAAAGTTCAATAGTGATTTACTGTACGGTGATGGACTTTACAAAAGGTCTGTTGGATGTACTGGGGTTATACTGTATATACTTTGCAAAGGGCCTGGGGCATTAGTGTGCTTTATTCATCAATTTAATTATGCAGACATGTTATTTGTCTCACATGTTCTCCTTTACTCTTTTAACTGTATGGTTTTTTTTTTGAGAATTAAACAACTACAGTAATTTACCAAACCTATGTTACTATAAATTAAAGGCCAACAATACCAAAAAAAACCCATCACCCCTATTACATGTCACACTTCCAGCAGCTGAAATCTCTTACTCACATTTACAACCGTGCTGCCCTCCTTAGATATCACACAAGAAAGATGAGTGCTAAAAGCCCGCCTCCTTGAAGCCCAGGGCCATTGTTAACATAACACTTGTTGTTGGTTGGTGGGAATGTCTGTTACAACCTCTCTCCTCCTCCTCTGCCGTCAAGCAAACTTGAAATAGCTAGGAAAAAGCCTACATAATCAAGCTGATCAAGGGTGGGTGGAGGAGGGTTTCCTCACATGCTAGCTTGAGTGACAGTTAGAGGCAGACAGAATTGATACACCGTATGTAGTAGTGTGGGCCTAGGCACTCCTTCAGGCAATGTGCCAGATGCTTCAGGTGCTGCTTCCTCCGTCTCACCCCAAGGACTTCCACGCTATAGCACAAGCAAAAAAGGGTTGATGGAAGCGCACACCGTTGTTCAGAAATATTCTGTTTTATTGCACCACACAAACACACAACGTTTCGGAGAACGTATGTCTCCTCATCAGGTTCAACTCACACATGACTCATACCACGATTTTATAGACCCTGTGATTCAACATAACTCCTCCCCTCACTTACCTAGGGAGTGGCCAAACAGTGATAAAAATACACAAAGTTCAGTGTCCCAGGATGAGAAGAATTGTTACACCCCCTTCACAGCATGGCTAATTGACGGCTAATTGAAGCAGATAGAGTCTCAAAATCAGTAAATAAATGTATGGGGAGGGCTGCATACCTTTACTTGTTTTAAAGCACCTAAAAAAATGCATTTAGGCAATATGGTTATCCTTTAAATGGGATAACAAGTGAGGCTGAAATTTAAAAACCTTGTATTCATAAAATAACAATTGGTATTGGTAAAGTCTATGTTAGGCTGTAAACCCATGCAATCTGCGTCAAAAAGAACCCTGGATAAGAATACCTTGTCACGGAGCATAAGCAAGAGTTAACAAACCCCAGGGAGAGTTATGGGGGTTCTATGCCCAGGTTCTCAAATTAGAGCAAATGTTTACATACAAAGGGACAACAGCCATATGAGGTGAAAATAAAAGTTAGCAGGTTAACAGGTTTTATCAAAATAAAATAACATATTTTGAATATAATAAAAAAAAGTGATAGATTTTTCATGTATGCACCTTCAGTTAAGAAACATTATATTATTATTATTTTAAAAGATAACCTGCTTCGAAACACACAGATAATTAATTCTCTAAATTCTGGTCTTTTACCATGAGGCCGAGAGCCGAAGAAAGAGAACATCTATTTTTCCTACTTCCTTAACCAGATGGTGTTTAATTTATTATTCATTTACATCTGGGACTGGTTGATAATTGAAACTCCAGTTTAATAGAAAGGAGCCATACAATAATTAAAATTGGTCCTTCACATTGTAATGGGAATTAAAAAAGTATAAATGATGAAAACCATGAACAAATAAGCTTGTAATATCTAATAACAATAACCTTGACTATAACATAAAACATTGAATAATTCTTAAGACATGTGTCCCTTTTGTATTCAACCTACCACCATTTGTAATCTTATCCCTGGCAAATACAATGCACTAAATCATTTCACACAAAATAAACAATTGCAGCTAATTAATTATTAAAACTGGTTTTACATCCCAATGAACTAACTTTTATATTACTAATATGCATTTTTTTAACATTAAAGAAACACAAATAAAATCACAATATACCATCAGGGAGGTTAAATAAAGTTCTTATATTTAAAAATGGTGCTATTTTACCCCAACCAATCAGATGTGATCTACCAAATGTTAAATGCAAAATTTGCACCATTTTTAACAATAAGAATTTTTATTGAATCTCCCTGCATGTTTCTAAGATTTGCACATTAAAGATGTCAGATAACATTTGAGTATTTATATGAACTAAGCACAATTTTCAGTCTTACAAATCTCACCATGTGTGTAGGACACACCCTATTCTGAAAAGCCACCTGTAGAAAACCAATAATAGTAATGCGACTGTTATACGTAAAAGAAGTAATATTATTACTGTTCATGCCGGAAACATAAATAAAAAAATCCAGACTGTATGATTGCCCTCCAGGAATGCTGCTGGGGTTAACCCAGACGATTATCTGCCAGTTTTTTTTCCTCACTGATGAGACATGATTCACTGAAAACTCTACAGTTCAATAGAGTTCAAATTGCAATTCGAATCACAGTTGATTAACTCATTCTATACATAAGTAAAAGACGGTGATAGGCCTACATCAAGCTAATGTAAACGATTAAAGCAGATATACAGTAAACGAGTTAGCTCATTTATATACATACCACCTCCACTTGCAAAACGAAAAATCATTTGAAGAACCACAACCCTCCTGAAATGGTAAGAAAAAAATCTAAATGGAACAATAAATTATATTTATTTAATTCATGTTAAGTTTAAGACTAAATTAAAGCACATAGATGGGAACGTGTCTTATTCAGTCTGTCTGGCTCTAGTGTGAAAAAAACAAGAGACTTTCAGAAATAAAATGAAATGATCGTACTAGACATAATAGCTGTGATATTTGTTTGAGTTAGAATAGTTTAAGTGCTGCAAAACCCACTGCAGTGCTAATTGACTTTTTCTTCTTTGTACATATAATTTAAACTTTTGTAATCAAATAATAATCAGGAACATGACATAGCCCAGGGGCAGTTTGACTGAGCCATAACCAAGAAATGACTTTTCTCCTAAAGCAGGGTACACACAGCAGACCTTTAAGAGATCCTGTCTGTCATTTTTCAAAGATCAGATAGACACAGTCCCGACCATTCTCCATATACACAGCATATGCACAACATGGGAGAACTTCGGAGCTGTGTGTTTCCCAACCGCAGCGCAGGAAATTTTTGGTCTTTCCCGAACTACCACAAGACTGACGGGAACATTCGGTGGCCCCAAGCTCACTCGGCAAAGGCGCTACACACACTGCCCATAAAGGCCTTATGGCAGTGTGTGTACCTAGCTTAAGGCATGGCACATTGCTTTGTTAGGAAGCATTCATTCTATGTTCATTTCAAGTATTTGTGGAAAGTCAGAAAAAGGTTTTATCAGAAGAAAAAAATAATGATAGAATAAAAAGACTGTTAATAACTTTACTATTCTAGGATAATATATGGTAAAAGAAAGTCTATATCGTAACTTGCCATAAAACTTTCTGTTCAACAGGCCAACATTAATTGGCTGTTTATTAAGGCAATACAAACACCCTTATCCCTGATCTAAAAATAAGATCCCTGCGTCTATGGTCCAATACAGTCTCACGTATGTTTTCAGAACGTTCAAGATCCTGAGCAAATTATTAGGCCATGTTAGGCATGTTCTACTCGTGTATTTGCCTACACATAAATGCTTGAATTTGTTTAATTCTGCATCCGAGAACTAATAGGAGATTTTGACATTCTTGTCATCTACAGTATCTACAATTCGAGGTTGGAGTGTCACATCACTGTAACTATCAGTGGTCAAACAAAATAAAAGATAGAAATGAATAAGCTTTGATATGCTTTAAGGGACATCCTGAGAATCAATAAACAGTTCCAAGTAAGGACTAAATGCCATTTTAGGTATCATTACCCATACATACTGATCAAGTGATCCATTTGAGTGGGTGTTTTTTTGCCTTTTTTGGACCAACTTTAGTATAATAAAATGATTAGCGAAGAAAGCACATCTTTATTGACATGTGTGTAGCGTGAAAGGACAGAAAAATATTGATTGCTTGAAATAATTCTCCATTGTTAGATTATAATAAAATATACAGTCATAAATACAGATAGTTTAAACGCAAAAACACACCAAGCCAAATGCTGCAGTCAAAATGCATTTTTTTTCTCTCCTGTTCAGGGCTTGTAATAAAGTATTAAAAATAATATTTAGATCTTTGTATAAAAAAAAAAAAAGATCTTCAACCTATAAAGCTTTGCCCAAAATATTTGGAAAATTGGCTGAATAACTGTTCTAAACTGATTCTATTAAGAATGTAAAGTTCAATATCGATCCTTTATTAAGGTGTAACATTAAATTAAAGATAATCAGAATTTTGATATATGTAGGTTACCCTTGGCCACCCTCAACCGCTTTATTCGTTTCTTAAAAAAAAACCTTTAGAACTCTACTACATGCCTTCATTCCCCATGCAGTTTTGGCAAGCAGGGGGCTGGACCAAAAGTCACATCTGTGATTGGCTGGAACGAAAGGGCTGTAAGTAGAGTTCTAAATCTTATTTTAGTAAACTAATATAGCAGTTGGGGGTAGGCAGGGGGAACCTACATGAAATTTAAATGTTTTTACGGTATTTGGAATGACCGCAACAGATGGATAACGGATGTGGGTGGGAGGGAGGGGGAAAGGGCTAACCTGCTCATGTCACACTACCTCCCGGTGGTAACAGAAGGGGCAGAAACCTTGGACACAAAGACAGCTCCTTGTCTTCACTTTCTAGACAAGACTACAGGAGAACCTAAAGAGCAGAGATGTTGGTAAGGATTTTTTTTAAACTACTCAATGGGCCCGTAGTGGGGTAAATTTTAGTTTGGGTATTGTACATGGACTTAATTCTAAATATAAAAATACAATACAAATGCTACATATGAAGTGATGTTTTATCAGTAATAATTTGCAAAACAAATTGCACTCAAATCAGTCTAGCAAACCTCCCAAAATCAAATTACCTATTTGGAATTTTAAATGGCATTTTACGAGTTTAAAGCACATAAAATCTGGCAAGAAACAATAGTAACCACAAAGGGTAATTTTCAAGCAATTCTGCAAATATTATTGAATTCACTGGCAAGGCAGTAACAGATTGTCCCTTTGGATTCCCACGCCTCTCTTTATTATTTATTTATTTTCAACATGTCATCCTCGGAGTCGTGATTGTGAAATAGTCGGGTACATTGCTGACAACTGAAATGGTCATATGGGAGAACATTCTAAAGAAATTCAGCTGGAATACTGTATAAAGATGTCTTGCTATTCTGGAACAACCATACCATCTGCTGGATAAAAAGAAATAAAAATACATGTAAAGGGATATGATATCAGTCATACAATATGTCTGTAGTGAAACGTCTTCAAAAACTAAACGTTATGTCCAGTTGATCAAACTGAATACAACAGAAATACCATGACCTGGATGAATAAGAACCTTTACAAGCCGCTTTCAGACTTTAACTAAACATGAAATATTAGAGCTCCATGATCACCCTTTTTGAAAATGCTTTAGAAGAAGGACACATCTAGAATTTGGAACTTTCTAAAGACAAATCAAAGATCCAGGACTGTTTTCTTCTGTTAGGCTAGGTACATATACTGATATTTCACAAACAGTCGTGCCAAAATACCATCCTCGACAGTTTTAGCCATGAACGGTCAATTGGGACAAAATATATCGGGACTTGTGGTACCTAGCCTAAGTTATTCCATTGATGAAAAATAATCATCAGTGTAGCATGGAACATGTGGGAGTTGGGTGGCCACTGAAGGAGACAGATCAAGTCGGTGTACTGAATCACTTATCTTTACTTACCTTCCACAATACAGAGTATTCATTTCTCTTTAACATTATTATTTTGAAGACCTCAGCTCTGGTCAAAAGCAGTGGAGAATATGGCATACATGACCCACTTACCTTCTCAGGCTTGTGATCACCCTTAGAATCGTCATTTTAAGGTTGATTTAGTAGCCTTAAATCTTGCTACCTTCTCATACGTTTTGCCAACTCATAAGTTTTGTTCAATCTTGTACAGACATTATTATTATCTTATTGATACATAGAATAATATATTTTAACATGTGCATCCACGTTTTAAATAAATGCATACATAAAATCAAACACCCGTTAACTGGAAAGGTTTAATTTATACATCTATAACACTTTAACCCTTGTGCCGTGGATTCAAATAGAATCTGGTTCAAATTGAAATGTGGGTTTTAAAGTTCCAACAAAACATTTGGAACTTTCAAACTGATTTTTTGGACTTTTTTTTTTTGAAAATTTAAAAATTATTGAAAAACATTATCCCTCAGATTCAGAATTTACTATTTTTTTAACCCTTGAATACAGTGTACATTTTGGTAACCCTCGAATAGACTTTTCGGTAGCCCTCAAATTCAGAATTTTCAATTTCGGTAAACTTTGAATTCACAATATCGGTAACGCTTGAATCTGAAAGTTAATCGGTAACCCACGAAAACATAATGCAGAGCTCAAAAACATGCGATTTTGAAAAAAGTTTTGGTTATATATATATGGGTTATACATATGTGTTCCCCAAACTATTTTCAAGGTCCCTAAGCCATTTACACTAACATACTATTGCTATTTATGTTTTAAAGGGGAACTGTGGTCTCTTCCTACCTTTAAAATGAGCCCTCAACCACCTCTATACATTCTGTACAGCCCAAGATATGAATAAATCTCTGATCAGAAAGTCAAGGAGTGGGGGATGACAGACGACATTCCAAAGGTTGCTCCTCCATCTCACCGCAGGTGAGCACAGCCTCAGACTATGCAATGTGTGAAGGAAACGGAAGTCTCTCCCATTAACTTCTGTGTGAAGATGCCAAAAGAAAGGGAAGGGAATTTACATATGGGTCTGAGGCATCAGCGAGGAGGGGAACAGGTCTGCAAGTGGGTAGGGCCAAGTGGGGCCCTACCTTCCAGCAGATGTGGTAATGGCAAGTTGATTGTATAGCTTCAAGTATGGGCTGGAAAAAAATATTGAAAATTATTGAAAATGTATTCATATGTTTATTTCTTGTTGAACAATGGATCCATTCCAATAGCTATTTGGAGACAGGAATGACACCCCAACCCCCCCCCCACCACCACCTTTTAAGTATAGGGAGATCGTTCGGAACGGCTACACCCTAACGTTTGCAGTTACTCTGTATACTATAGTACAGGGAGTAGACCACGATCTCTAAAAATGTTCTGCCTGTACAAACATTTGCTGACCCTGAATATTTGACGAAAACAATTGTTCTGCAGTTCACGTTGCTACCTAAAGGATTGGCCCTTGTGTGTATCCTACTTTTCAGAGGTCCCCTGAAAAAAATCAAAGAATATTTCAGCTCGATGACCAGTACACTAAATGTTGGTTGGCTGGAACATTAGATGAAGACCGCTTACACTGGGTACACTATCTAGCAGTTGTTCGGAACGAGGCATGACAGTCACGGCAAAAGTAGCTGCGGCTGCAAGGTCCTGGAAAACTGCAAAAAGATCTTTGCCGCAGCCAGCTGACAAAACTCAACTGCTTCCTTGTTTAGTTTCACTATAGCGTGCATGCATTATAATGCGCACATGGTAAATAAAACCAGGAAGCAGTCTGCAATTTTCAAATGAGCCGTGGTGGATCGTGCGCAAGGGAAATATACTCACCTTCGATCCTGGTCAGTGATTGAAGAATGGAAAGTAAGGAATAGGTCCTTTACCTCCCAGACTTCAATAACTGCTTTTAAGGAGTAGTTCATTTGGTGTGTGAACTATTCCTTTAATATTTAATGACAACGCAAGCACAGATAAATATGTAAATACCACCATTTTACTTCTCTCAAATTGTAGTTTCAGAAAACGTAAAGTTGTTAAAAGGAAGTTAGTGACCCTTTGAGATTAGAAGAAATTAAATTTCAAGTGATAGCAGTAAAACTGTGGAATTGATATGGCAATGGCAGGTTCATTGGATAGTTCTAGGAGAGGTCTGGATAAGGTTCTAAAACTAAAAAATAACCAACCAGATATGGTAATGGCAGGTTCATTGGATAGTTCTAGGGGAGGTCTGGATAAGGTTCTAAAGCTAAAAATTAATCAACACATATGGTAATGGCGGTTCATTGGAAGTTCTAGGGGAGGTCTGGATAAGGTTCTAAAACTAAAAAAATAACCAACATATATGGTAATGGAAGGTTCTGGATAGTTCTAGGAGAGGTCTGGATAAGGTTCTAAAACTAAAAAATAACCAAAAGATATGGTAATGGAAGGTTCATTGGATAGTTCTAGGAGAGGTCTGGATAAGGTTCTAAAACTAAAAAAATAACCAAAAGATATGGTAATGACAGGTTCATTGGATAGTTCTAGGAGAGGTCTGGATAAAGGTTCTAAAACTAAAAAAAATACCAACAGATATGGTAATGGCAGGTTCATTGGATAGTTCTAGGAGAGGTCTGGATAAAGGTTCTAAAAATAAAAAAATAACCAACAGATATGGTAATGGAAGGTTCATGGATAGTTCTAGGGGAGGTCTGGATAAAGGTTTTAAAACTAAAAAAAATAACCAACAGATATGGTAATGACAGGTTCATTGGATAGTTCTAGGAGAGGTCTGGATAAGGTTCTAAAACTAAAAAAATAACCAACATATATGGTAATGGAAGGTTCATTGGATAGTTCTAGGGAGGTCTGGATAGGTTCTAAAACTAAAAAAATACCAACAGATATGGTAATGGAAGGTTCATTGGATAGTTCTAGGAGAGGTCTGGATAAGGTTCTAAAACTAAAAAAATAACCAACAGATATGGTAATGGCAGGTTCATTCGCTAGTTCTAGGGGAGGTCTGGATAAAGGTTCTAAAACTAAAAAAATACCCAAGATATGGTAATGACAGGTTCATTGGATAGTTCTAGGAGAGGTCTGGATAAAGGTTCTAAAACTAAAAAAATAACCAACAGATATGGTAATGGCAGGTTCATTGGATAGTTCTAGGAGAGGTCTGGATAAAGGTTCTAAAACTAAAAAAATAACCAACAGATATGGTAATGGAAGGTTCATTGGATAGTTCTAGGGGGAGGTCTGGATAAAGGTTTTAAAACTAAAAAAATAACCAACAGATATGGTAATGACAGGTTCATTGGATAGTTCTAGGAGAGGTCTGGATAAAGGTTCTAAAACTAAAAAAATAACCAACAGATATGGTAATGACAGGTTCATTGGATTGTTCTAGGAGAGGTCTGGATAAAGGTTCTAAAACTAAAAAAAACCAACAGATATGGTAATGACAGGTATGGATAGTTCTAGGAGAGGTGGATAAAGGTTCTAAAACTAAAAAAAAAAACCAACAGATATGGTAATGACAGGTTCATTGGATAGTTCTAGGAGAGGTCTGGATAAAGGTTCTAAAACTAAAATAATACCCAACAGATATGGTAATGGCAGGTTCATTGGATAGTTCTAGGGGAGGTCTGGATAAAGGTTCTAAAACTAATATACCCAACAGTATGGTAATGGCAGGTTCATTGGATAGTTCTAGGGGAGGTCTGGATAAAGGTTCAAAACTAAAATATACCCAACAGATAGGTAATGGCAGGTTCATTGGATAGTTCTAGGGGAGGTCTGGATAAAGGTTCTAAAACTATAAATACCAACAGATATGGTAATGGCAGGTTCATTGGATAGTTCTAGGAGAGGTTGGATAAGGTTCTAAAACTATAATATACCCAACAGATATGGTAATGGCAGGTTCATTGGATAGTTCTAGGAGAGGTCTGGATAAAGGTTCTAAAACTAAAAATATAACAACAGATATGGTAATGGCAGGTTCATTGGATAGTTCTAGGGGAGGTCTGGATAAAGGTTCTAAAACTAAAATATACCCAAACAGATATGGTAATGGCAGGTTATTGGATAGTTCTAGGGAGGTTGGATAAAGGTTCTAAAACTATAATATACCCAACAGATATGGTAATGGCAGGTATTGGATAGTTCTAGGAGAGGTCGGATAAAGGTTCTAAAACTAAAATATACCCAACAGATATGGTAATGCAGGTTCATTGGATAGTTCTAGGAGAGGTCTGGATAAAGGTTCTAAAACTAAAATAATACCAAAAGATATGGTAATGCAGGGTCATTGGATAGTTCTAGGGGAGGTCGGATAAAGGTTCTAAAACTAAAAATACCCAACAGATATGGTAATGGAGGTTCATTGGATAGTTAGAGGGAGGTCTGGATAAAGGTTTAAAACTAATAACCCAACAGATATGGTAATGGCAGGTTCATTGGATAGTTCTAGGGGAGGTGTGGATAAAGGTTCTAAAACTATAATATACCCAACAGATAATGTAAAGGCAGG
>JAACNH010005244.1:0-20967 GCA_019447015.1 Hymenochirus boettgeri | reverse complement strand
AGTACAGTATGAGGGTATAGCTTATTGTGTGTACAGAAAATTCCTTCTCATATATTTATAAATATGGGTGGGAGCTGCCATATTGTTTCCCTTAGACAGTACAGTATGAGGGTATAGCTTATTGTATGTACAGAACATTCCATCTCTGTATATTATATTTATACATACGGGTGGGAGCTGCCATATTGGTTCCCTTAGACAGTACAGTATGGGTATAAGCTTATTGTATGTACAGAACATTCCTTCTCTGTTATTTATACAATAGGGTGGGAGCTGCCGTATTGTTTCCCTTAGACAGTACAGTATGAGGGTATAGCTTGTTGATGTACAGAACATTCCTTCTTTGTATATTTATATTTATACATATGGGTGGGAGTTGCCATATTGTTCCCTAAGACAGTACAGTATGAGGGTATAGCTTATTTGTGTGAACAGAACATTCCTTCCCTGTATATTTATATTTATACATATGGGTGGGAGCTGCCATATTGTTTCCCTTAGACAGTACAGTATGAGGGTATAGCTTATGTGTGAACAGAACATTCCTTCTCTGTATATTTATATTATACATAGGGTGGGAGCTGCCATGTTGTTTCTCATAGACAGTACAGTATGAGGGTATAGCTTATTGTATGTACAGAACATTCCTTCTCTGTATACTTCTCTGTATACTTACATTTATACATATGGGTGGGAGTTGCCATATGTTTCCCTTAGACAGCACAGTATGAGGGTATAGTTAGTGTGTGAACAGAACATTTTCTCTGTATATTTATATTTATACATATGGTGGGAGCTGCCATAGTGTTTCCCTTAGACAGTACAGTATGAGGGTATAGCTTATTGTGTGTACAGAACATTCCTTCTCTGTTTAATTAACACATGGATGGGAGCTGCCATATGTTTCCCTTAGACAGTACATTATGAGGGTATAGCTATTGTGGGAAGAATATTCTTCTCTGTATATTTATATTTATACATATGGGTGGGAGCTGCCATATTGTTTCTCATAGACAGTACAGTATGAGAGTATAGCTTATTGTATGTACAGAACATTCCTTCTCTGTTTATTTATATTTATACATATGAGTGGGAGTTGCCATATTGTTTCCCTTAGACAGCACAGTATGAGGGTATAAGTTATGTGTGAACAGAAACATTCCTTCTCTGTATTATATTTATACTATGGGTGGAGCTGCCATATTGTTTCCCTTAGACAGTACAGTATGAGGGTATAGCTTATTGTGTGTACAGAACATTTCTTCTCTGTATATTTATATATATGGGTGGAAGCTGCCATATTGTTTTCCTTAGACAGTACAGTATGAGGGTATAGCTTATTCTGTGTACAGATCATTCCTTCTCGTATATTATTATATGGGTGGGAGCTGCCATAGTGTTTCCCTTAGACAGTACAGTATGAGGGTATAGCTTATTGTGTGTGACAGAACATTCCTTCTCTGTATATTTATACAATGGATGGGAGCTGCCATATTGTTTCCCTTAGACAGTATATTATGAGGGTATAGCTTATTGTGTGAAAAGAATATCCTTCTTGTATATTTATATTTACATATGGGTGGGAGCTGCCATATTGTTCTCATAGACAGTACAGTATGAGGTATAGCTTATTGTATGTACAGAACATTCCTTCTCTGTTATTTATATTTACATATGAGTGGGAGTTGCCATATTGTTTCCTTAGACAGCACAATGATGAGGGTATAGCTTATTGTGTGAACCGAACATTCCTTCTGTATATCTATATTTATACATATGGGTGGGAGCTGCCATATTGTTTCCCTTAGACAGTACAGTATGAGGGTATAGCTTATTGTGTGTATAGACCATTCTCTCTGTATATTTATATTTATACATATGGGTGGGAGCTGCCATAGTGTTTCCTTAGACAGTACAGTATGAGGGTATAGCTTATTGTTTGTACAGAACATTTCTTCTTGTATATTTATATATATGGGTGGAAGCTGCCATATTGTTTTCTTAGACAGTACAGTATGAGGGTATAGCTTATTCTGTGTACAGATCATTCCTTCTCTGTATATTTATATTTAAACATTTGGGTAGGAGCTGCCATATTATTTCCCTTAGGCGATACAATGGGAGGCTAAAGCTCAGTGATCTCAGACGTGCTCAGATTGCTTCACCAAGATAGAGAGAGGAATTAGCCAAACAGATACTTTGTATCTATTTGTGTCTGGTGCGGTAGTAAATATGGATGCAAAAAGGGGGAGGGGTTTATGACGTGAAGACATTGAATTTAACTAAGAATATCCTTAGTAATGAATGACATAGAAAGATCCATTGTTTCAATTTGCAGTTTCTGGCCTATGTTCTCCAAATATGACAGATATTTCCCATCTATTGAAAATTACTAACTGATAAGAAGTTATGAATGAACAGTAGTAAAGAGAGAATCTTTCCTCTTTTAGCTACATTCTGATTGGCTGCTGAGCATGTGACAGATTACAGTACAGGCAAAGTTACATTGTCATGTTACAATGTTAATGAACTTCTAACCATCTCATTGTCTTTCAGATATTTCAGGACCCACCTACAGTATTAATGGAGTAAACGTGCCCAGCCTTGGAATTAAATCCCTGGACATCGCCTTTCAAATCCTGCAAATCATTAGGTGGAATCAGGTGGAAAGATGGCGTCACCTGCACAATGACCATTCGGGTTTTTAAAGCTCAATTACTGCGCCGATTCCATTGACAGATCGTATTCCAATCTGGTACTGGTGTAAACATTTCCTGTGTATGGACATTGGAGAATAAAGGCAGGAGTCATTGGGTGAATGCAGAGAAGGGAACGTCCAATAACCATGGTCGTCTGAACCATCTCTGCACCTTCTTCCCATTAATGTGGATTTTAGTTTCATAAACCAACCTGTAGTGCTACTAAATCACAACGTTCTACATGAATTGAGTAAAGGTCTGAGGGTATCAGGAAGCTTAGCAGCTAGGGCAGTAGTGGGTTGAAACTACACGTAGATCTATATTATTGTTATTATTAATAACAATATCCTTTATCCATGACTCCAATAATGTAACAGGTGTTTCTCCTGTTTACTTTGTCCTTCTTGGATTCCTGGATTGGAAAGTGTCTACCATTTAATTGCCGTTGCCTTCTTTTTGTCTATTTGTTGTCGGTTGTAGGAAATGTTCTCTCCTCTTGATCATCCGAGTTGAGCGAAGCCTTCACCATCCCATGTACTATTTCCTCTGCATATTGATGGCCATTGACTTAGTTCTCTGTAATTCAGCCACCCCCAAGATATTGGCAATTCTTTGGTTTAACTCCCAGGAGATACATTTTGAGGCCTGCCTCATGCAGATGTTCTTCCTCCACTCGTTTGCCATAATGGAATCTGCTCTTCTTGTAGCCATGGCTTTTGATCGATATATTGCCGTGTGCCACCCTTTGCGGTACAATCCATATTGACCAATTGGCTTATTCTTAGTACTGTTCTCTTGGCCTTCTCAGGGCAGTGGGTTAGTATGTCCCATGCCTTTCCTTATAAAAAGACTACCATTCTGCACTGGAATGTCATCCATCACTCTTTCTGTGAGCACATGGCTGTAGTGAAGTTGGCATGTGCTAACACCACCTTCAACAAAGTATATAGTATTGTGGTGCCTTATTCATTGTAGGGCTGGATCTGGTCTTCATCGTGTGCTCCATATACTGATTCTCCGAGCAGTGTTTGCCTTGCCCAAAGCAGCAAGACGCAAGGCCCTTGAAACCTGTGCTTCCCATATATGTGCTATCCTTGTGCTCTATGTCCCGTTGTTCTGTCTTCCGTGGTCCACAGATTTGGCCAAATGTTCCACCGCACATTCACATCTTACTGGCCATCAACTACCTGCTGTTACCGCCGATGATTGATCCAATTGTTTATGGACGAAGAACCAAACGATTCGAGACAGGAGCAAAGAAAATTTTACACCTGGAATAGACATTGGGCATTCAACTGGCCTTTTGGTGAAGGTGTAATGTTGGCATTGATGCAACCAAACCAGTACCACAAAATGGACAGATGTACATGTAACATTTATGAATTTTATAATGCCATCCTGAGGGTTGGGTATGTTTAATCCTTTGTATATATAAATATATAAGATGATTAAACATGTCCAACTCCTAATGTTACATACAACAGTTATCAATGTACCCCATACTTAATGAGAACCATTTGATTTTTTACTGCTAGTTTTGGGGCTCAGATAAAACGATATGATTGGATGTAGGAACATTAATTTCCAGGTACCAATCGCTCACCATAGAATCTCTAGTTTTATAATAATACATATACGTAGCTAGGAAAATTATTGCTAGGAAATTCCTTATGTTACGTGTCTGTTTGGTCAGATTTCTTGTTTATTACTTTGAATGCAAATTAAAATATAACGAAAACAGCAATGTTACCAAACTACAGAATATTTGTGCAAATAAACACAAAACCTCCCAGATTACTGTGTCCTCTTTCCAGTATCTAACATGGGGTTGTAGGATTGTAGGATTCATCTCAAGAGAACATATTTACCTTATTGTTAAATTGACATGAACATTATATAGAGAGAGGCTTCCTGACTGTCTGGGTCTATTCTAGACTAGCAAAATACCCATGCTTCGCAGCGGAGATGTATTGAAATAACGTTTTTAGTAAGAAAACAATAATGTATCAAGATGCTGTAATCACTCGGCACTTGATATATTAAGAAAGACAATTCAATAAGCTTTACGATAATGCAGCACTCATTAACTTTAATTAATATTATATTTTTTATTTCAACTATGAAATTTTGGTGAAAATAACCCCCACCACCTCCCCCGTCCACCCCTAAAACCCCCACTATCCTCTCTGTCCACCCTCCAAACCCTTCCCCTTACACCTCAGCCAGTCCCGCACACACCCTGAAATTTTGGTAAAAATCGGTCCACGTCACGTTAGTGTGCAGGAGTTCAAAATTCTATTCCCCCCCATTCACCCCTCCCTAAAAAAAATATTTTGTTAACCTTTACTGGTAAAGGAGTATATGCATACAAAATTTGGTTGAAATCGGACCAACCAGTCTGTGCAATGTCAGATACTCACCGTTACAGGTGCAATGTCAGATACTCAACGTTACAGGTGCAATGTCAGATACTCAACGTTACAGGTGCAGTGTCAGATACTCAACGTTACAGGTGCAATGTCAGATACTCACCGTTACAGGTGGAATTTCGAAACGAAACCTGCTTAACTTTTGTAAGTAAGGTGCAATAAATGAGCCTGCAAATTTAAGCCGTCTCTGCTCCACGGCAAGTTGGAGAATTAGTGATGAGTGAGTGAGTGAGTGAGGGCTTTGCCTTTATTACCTCCCCGTCCGCCCCCAATACCCCCCTATTCTCTCTGTCCACCCTCCAAACCCTTCCCCTTCACCTAGCCAGTCCCCGCACACACCCTGAATTTTTGGTAAAAATCAGTCCAGCGTTAGTGTGCAGGAGTTCAAAATTCTATTCCCCCCCATTCCCCCCCACCCTAAAAAAAATATTTGTTAACCTTTTACTGGTAAAGGAGTAATGCATTCAAAATTTGGTGAAATCGGACCAACCAGTCTGTGCAATGTCAGATACTCCCATTACAGGTGCAATGTCAGATACTCAACGTTACAGGTGGAATTTGAAACGAAACTGCTTAACATTTGTAAGTAAGGTGCAATGAATGAGCCTGCCAAATTTAAGCCGTGTACCTCCACGGCAAGTTGGAGAATTAGTGATGAGTGAGTGAGTGAGTGAGTGAGGGCTTTATTAGTATAGATTATAGCACCACTTCATTTTGTTAAATTAAGATTCCTTTGGGGCCTTTCGTGATTCCAAGACGCCATATTTGAATGGGGCACAGGACACTGTTAGTGCCCCCCTCATCTATTGGACAAAAATCCCTTCAACAGAAATCCGTCAGTGTAATAACAATAATAATAGAAATCTCTTGGGATAACTCGACATAATTTACAAAGCCAATAAAAGTAAAAATAAGATTACCAAATTACAGTACGTATCTTTATATTTCATTTTGTACAGAGACCATTGTTGTATATTAAATTAACAGAAACTTCTCATATAAATAATACTCTCAAAATTGGCCTCCACAATGGATTTTATTATTATTTCGAGTTCGTTACTCGAGTCCGTTACTCGGTCCGTTACTAGAAATATTTAATTTCCCCCAATAAGCTAATTAAGACAAACCACGTTTTAGACATCCAATCAACACAGTTGTTTTTCCGAAACACTCAAACCCACATGGACCTTTCAGTCCAAGCACCAATCATTGGACGGGGACACCAGTGCACAGTTATTTTAATATACTTCTGCTTCCTTCTCATTTGTAGATAGGTGTCCAATAGGATACTCAGATTTAATCTGATCAGCCAAACAATTGATCTTAGGGGAAAATACTAAAGTAATTCAGCATCTTTGATATTTTGCGTAGCCACCAAAAAATAATACATTGTACATTGTTTAATATTGTATATATATTGTATCTACAGCCTACAAATGATTTACTGCATTAACCAACCAGTTACCTTTTCTATTGGTCTAGTGTAGTAAATAATAAATGAATAAGTTCAATAATACACCTGTATAATCCTTTAGTGTTAGCTAGATAAATATTAACTGCCTAACAAAGTATGATGATGTCACAGGCTCAGGGATATAGTGACAGTGCATCTAAAACAGTGATGATGTCACAGTAAAAGCCTATAAAAGGCTGTTGCTGCTTTACGATCGTTTCTTTTTTCAGAAGCAGACAAAAGAAAGATGTTCAATATAGAAACAATCTTCTTTATAAAATGGTAAGTTTATTCCATTTTTTCCTATTACTTACTATTCTTCCCCATATAATTTAGGAATAAATATAATATTATTACATTATACTAGTAATAATATTCTCACATTGCTATTACAGCCTAATCATTGTAATGGAGGATTTACAATGGTTCAGAATATCTCTTTTGTGTAAAGTAGTATGGCAGCTCCCATTCATATTGTTAAATCCATATTAACCTTGTTAATATCACAACATATTTACATCCCTCTAGTCACATGACCCGGCCCCTAGTCTGTTATTGTCACATGACCCAGCCCCTAATGTGTATTGTCACAGACCCAGCCCCTAATGTGTTATTGTCACATGAGCCGGCCCCCTAATCTGTTATTGTCACATGACCAGCCCCTAATCTGTTATTGTCACATGACCGGCCCCTAATGTGTTTTTAATGTGTTTTAAACCTTCGGTTTCCATGGCAACCATAACAAAATCATCAAATAAGTTAGCATTATGGTGCAAAAACTACAAACTAACAGTTCACACACCCACATGACACCCCACAACCCAATCTTCTGTTTCCATGACAACCATAGCCGTATAATAAATAAATGTATTTCATCAGAATGGATTATAAGATGTCAATGTCTTAACCCCTAGAGCAAGATTGAGTGTTAAAACCTGCAGCGCAGACACACACACGCAACACACATTCCCTACCATAATGCGCCTGTCCAGCTAATTCTTTAGTTATACTAACTTTCCTTTATTATATATTTATTATTATTATTACTATTACATCATTATATTGTTTATATTATTATATCATTATTATTGTATCATTATATTATTATTATTAGCTATATCATTATTATTATTATTAGTATTATTATTGTGACATATTATTATTATTACTATTATCATCATCATCATTATTAATATTATTATTATTATATTATTTTATTATTATTATTTATATTATTATTATACTATTGTATTATTATTATATTATTATGTTCTATTATCATCATTATTTATATATTATGATCTATTATTCATTATTATTATTATTATTATATATATCACATTATTAGTATTATTATACTTATTATATCATTATTAATATTATTAGTTATTATTGTGACCATTATCATTATTATTCTATTATCATCATTATATTATTATGTATTATCATCATTATTATTATATTATTATTATTATTTAATTATCATCATTTATTATTATTAGATTAGTATTATTGTGACCATATTATATTATTACTATTATTATTATTATTATACTATTGTTATTATATTATATTATATTATCATATATTATTATTATTACTATTATCATCATATTATTATTATTATATTACTATTATCATTATTATTATTATTTTAGTATTATATTGTGACCATATTATTATATACTATTACATCATTATATATTATTAGTATATACATTATTTTATATTATTCATCATTATTATTATTATTCGTATTATTATATATATACTATATAAAAACAGATAATAAAAACATTATATAATATATATATATATTAGATTATAACAATATAATAATAATTATATATACAATATGTGTTATTATATTATTATTATTTATTTGTATATATAGTATCTATTATTGTATGTGTTATAGAGATTATTATTATAATTAAATACATAGAATTATTATAAAATATAGAATAGATTAGGATATTAGTATATAGGAGTATTAGAGGAGTATTGACTAGTTGATTATTACTATTATTATTATTGGATTATCATTATTGTTATTGTTATATGATATCTATTATTGTTGATTATTTATATCATTATTATTGTTGTTATTATTATTATTATTATTATTATTATTATTATTGTTATTATCATTTATTATGTTTGTTATTTTATTATTATTATATTATTTTACTATTGTTATATATTTATTACTATTGTTATTATTATTATTATTATTACTATTATTATTATTATTATTACGTTATTATTATATATTATATTATTACTTATATCCTCATTATCTCCTCCTTCTTAGAAACAATCAGCACCAAGCTGTTGGCTACCAGAGGACCCGGTTTATTTGGTAAGTTGTCTGGTTGTGGGTCGTTATGAGACATTAACATCCTATCAATATGGTTACTTTATATACAGTAGTGGTTTAATATCTGTGGTGGGATATGTCTGATCTATTAAATCTATTATATATATAAATGTTTATAGTTTTCTATTATCACAGAAACCATCTTCTGTGTCTAGTCATTTTATATAAAGTTACAGGATGATCAGTAATTCACTGTGTGTTTTCCCTTATAATTATTATTTTTCTGTACCCGATAACAGGTGAAGAAACAGGAGAAGGATTATCCAGTAAGTTTCTAATGGGATCTATCAGTGTCATCTATATCTGTCTACCATCTATCTATCATCTGTCTGTCTATCATCTGTCTATCATCTATCTATCATCTGTCTGTCTATCATCTGTCTATCATCTATCTATCCATTATCTGTCTATCATCTGTCTATCATTATCTACCATTACTGTCTATCATCTGTCTCTCTATCATCTGTTTATCATCTATTATATAATCTGTCTATTTATCATCTGTATATCATCTATCTATCATCTGTCTGTCTATCATCTGTCTATCATCTGTCTGTCTATATATTAACTGTCTATCATCTATATATCATCTGTCTGTCTATTTATCATCGTGTATCATCTATTATTACCATCTGTCTGTCTATTTATCATCTGTCTATCATCTATCTATCATCTGTCTATTTATCATCTGTCTATCATCTATCTATCATGTCTATTTATCATCTATCTATCATCTGTCACTAACTCGTCTGTTATAATATACACTTTACCCCGTTTCTCTCTGTGTGTTTTGCCCTCTGGTAATACTGCCATAGATTATGTTTATTATTTTATTTTCTAATCTTCTCCATTGTCTCCTCCCTCTTAGTTAATCAAAAAAGTGGAAACTCTGGAAGGATCAAGACGATGAACGATTTGTAAGTTGCCTGGTTTTCTAGTGTTGGGTCTTATTAAACAAGCACATCCTTTGGATATGATGAGTTTTTATAGTGGTTTAATATCTGCGGTGGGACATCTTCCTGACCTATTATATATATCACGGCGCATAGTTTCTATGATCAAACAAACCATCTTCTTGTCTTTGTCATTTTATATAAAGTTAGGATGATCCAGTAATTCACGTGTGCTTTCCCTTTAATAATTATATTTATTCTGTACCCGATATTAGGCAGACCTGTGGGACGGATTTAAAGAAGTGATAAGAAATGATAATCAGCAGTAGTTTACTAATGGGCTCTTACCGCCCTTCCTCTGTTATTAACACAATGTGATCATGTGACCCAGCGCTATAACATTATACCTGTACCCCCATATTATCCACCATCTCACTGTTCTCTATGTCCCCCTCTAGTAACAGTCATAGATTATTATTATATTAGTACATCCTCTTCATTGTTCCTCTCCCTTAGGGTCCACGATTGTGAGTTGGCTTACAGAGACCAAAGGTAAGTTACCATTAACACACCGCCATATTATTATTTCATTATTATTATTATTTTCTAATTATTATCAAATAGTTATCATTGTTATTATTGTTATTATTATTGTATTATATTATTATTATATATTATTACTCCAAATCACCATTGTCTCCTCCCTCTTAGCATCCACCAAACTGAGTGAGTGGAAGCCAAGGCATTTCACCTGTGAGGTAAGTTGACTGGATGTCTGGAATATTTATTAAACATTAAAAGGAACTAAATGTAACCCTAATGTGTAACTAAGAAGGTTTCCATGTTGTTGCCAGTACAACTTACAGCCCATGAAGTCTTCAAAGAGCCTTGTGAGCATGTGCACTTTTGGCCACACCCCCGTTCCCCCTATTCACTCTTTATGCACATTCTCTATACAGTTGTCTCCTCTTCACCATATGGAAGTCCCTGATAAGTCTTTAAAAGCTGCTATTACCCTGCAGTTTATTTCCATGCGACAGCAACACACAGCCCATGAGGTCAAAGCTTTAAATCCCAGAATTACTTGTGATTTCTTTCACGGCTCTGATAAGAAATAAAATGGACAGATTACTTTTATTTATTTATTTTGTACTGATATTAGATGAGAAAATGGAATGAAGATGAACGAGAAGTAAAAGAAAAAAATCTGAAGCTGCCAGAGGTAAGTTACTAATGGGATTACGGCCACTATCTGATTATGTGACCTGTTGTTATATAATACCCTGTACCCCATATTACCTACCGTCTCCCTTATCTTTTCTGTCCCCCTCTACTAACATAGTCATAGATTATTATTATTACTTCTAACACAACATGTGTCTATTCCTTTTAGATAACCAAAAATAGATGTTGGATCTAAGGACTCTGACCGTTTGGTAAGTTGTTGGTTGTGGGTCTTTATGAGACATTAACATCCTATCAATTTATTACTTTATATAATCACCAACATTGTCTCCCCTCTTAGATAACCAAAAAAAAACGAGATCAGAGTTTTTAAATCCCCAGAATACTTGTGATTTCTTTCCATGGGGCCGGATAAGAAATAAAACTGTACAGATTACTTTATTTTCCGTTTAATAAATATTCATTTATATTGGATATTAGATAAGAAAAATCATAAAGACGAAGGGAAAAGTAAAGCTGCCCCCAAGAAGCCCTTAGACAGTACAGTATGAGGGTATAGCTTATTGTGTGTACAGAAAATTCCTTCTCTATATATTTATAAATATGGGTGGGAGCTGCCATATTGTTTCCCTTAGACAGTACAGTATGGAGGGTATAGCTTATTGTATGTACAGAACATCCATCTCTGTATATTTATATTTATACATACGGGTGGGAGCTGCCATATTGTTTCCCTTAGACAGTACAGTATGATGGTATAGCTTATTGTATGTACAGAACATTCCTCTCTGTTATTTTACATATGGGTGGGAGCTGCCGTATTGTTTCCCTTAGACAGTACAGTATGAGGGTATAGCTTGTGTATGTACAGAACATTCTTCTTTGTATATTTATATTTATACATATGGGTGGGAGTTGCCATATTGTTTCCCTAAGACAGTACAGTATGAGGGTATAGCTTATTGTGTGAACAGAACATTCCTTCCCTGTATATTTATATTTATACATATGGGTGGGAGCTGCCATATTGTTTCCCTTAGACAGTACAGTATGAGGGTATAGCTTATGTGTGAACAGAACATTCCTTCTCTGTATATTTATATTTATACATAGGGTGGGAGCTGCCATGTTGTTTCTATAGACAGTACAGTTGAGGGTATAGCTTATTGGATGTACAGAACATTCTTTCTGTATACTTCTCTGTATACTTACATTTAACATATGGTGGGAGTTGCCATATGTTTCCCTTAGACAGCACAGTATGAGGGTATAGCTTAGTGTGTGAACAGAACATTCCTTCTCTGTATATTTATATTTATACATATGGGTGGGAGCTGCCATAGTGTTTCCCTTAGACAGTACAGTATGAGGGTATAGCTTATTGTGTGTACAGAACATTCCTCTCTGTATATTTATACACATGGATGGGAGCTGCCATATTGTTTCCCTTAGACAGTACATTATGAGGGTATAGCTTATTGTGGGAAAAGAATATTCCTTCTCTGTATATTTATATTATACATATGGGTGGGAGCTGCCATATTGTTTCTCATAGACAGTACAGTATGAGAGTATAGCTTATTGTATGTACAGAACATTCCTTCTCTGTTTATTTATATTTATACATATGAGTGGGAGTGCCATATGTTTCCTTAGACAGCACAGTATGAGGGTATAGCTTATTGTGTGAACAGAACATTCCTTCTCTGTATATTTATATTTAACATATGGTGGGAGCTGCCATATTGTTTCCCTTAGACAGTACAGTATGAGGGTATAGCTTATTGTGTGTACAGAACATTTCTTTCTGTAATTTATATATATGGGTGGAAGCTGCCATATTGTTTTCCTTAGACAGTACAGTATGAGGGTATAGCTTATTCTGTGTAAAGATCATTCCTCTCTGTATATTATATATATGGGTGGGAGCTGCCATAGTGTTTCCCTTAGACAGTACAGTATGAGGGTATAGCTTATTGTGTGTACAGAACATTCCTTCTCTGTATATTATACCATGGATGGGAGCTGCCATATTGTTCCTTAGACAGTATATTATGAGGGTATAGCTATTGTGTGAAAAGAATATCCTTCTCTGTATATTTATATTTATACATATGGGTGGGAGCTGCCATATTGTTTCTCATAGACAGTACAGTATGAGAGTATAGCTTATTGTATGTACAGAACATTCCTTTCTGTTTATTTATATTAACATATGAGTGGAGTTGCCATATTGTTTCCCTTAGACAGCACAGTATGAGGGTATAGCTTATTGTGTGAACCGAACATTCCTTCTCTGTAATTATATTTATACATATGGTGGGAGCTGCCATATTGTTTCCCTTAGACAGTACAGTATGAGGGTATAGCTTATTGTGTGTATAGACCATTCCTTCTCTGTATATTTATATTATACATATGGGTGGGAGCTGCCATAGTGTTCCTTAGACAGTACAGTATGAGGGTATAGCTTATTGTTTGTACAGAACATTTCTTCTCGTTATTTTTATATATGGGTGGAAGCTGCCATATTGTTTTCCTAGACAGTACAGTATGAGGGTATAGCTTATTCTGTGTACAGATCATTCCTTCTCTGTATATTTATATTTAACATTTGGGTAGGAGCTGCCATATTATTTCCCTTAGGCGATACAATGGGAGGCTAAAGCTCAGTGATCTCAGACGTGCTCAGATTGCTTCACCAAGATAGAGAGAGGAATTAGCCAAACAGATACTTTGTATCTATTTGTGTCTGTGTGCGGTAGTAAATATGGTGCAAAAAAGGGGGAGGGGTTTACGTGAACGACATTGAATTTAACTAAGAATATCCTTAGTAATGAATGACATAGAAAGATCCATTGTTTCAAATTGCAGTTTCTGGCCTATGTTCTCCATAAAATATGACAGATATTTCCCATCTATTGAAAATTACTAAACTGATAAGAAGTTATGAATGAACAGTAGTAAAGAGAGAATCTTTCCTCTTTTAGCTACATTCTGATTGGCTGCTGAGCATGTGACAGATTACACGTACAGGCAAAGTTACATTGTCATGTTACAATGTTAATGAACTTCTAACCATCTCATTGTCTTTCAGATATTTTCAGGACCCACCTACAGTATTAATGGAGTAAACGTGCCCAGCCTTGGAATTAAAATCCCTGGACATCGCCTTTCAAATCCTGCAAATCATTAGGTGGAATCAGGTGGAAAGATGGCGTCACCTGCACAATGACCATTCGGGTTTTTAAAGCTCAATTACTGCGCCGATTCCATTGACAGATCGTATTCCAATCTGGTACTGGGTAAACATCTCCTGTGTATGGACATTGGAGAAATAAGGCAGGAGTCATTGGGTGAATGCAGAGAAGGGAACGTCCAATAACCATGGTCGTCTGAACCATCTCTGCACCTTCCTTCCCATTAATGTGGATTTAGTTTCATAAACCAACCTGTAGCTGCTACTAAATCACAACGTTCTACATGAATGAGTTAAAGGTCTGAGGGTATCAGGAAGCTTAGAAGCTAGGGCAGTAGTGGGTTGAAACCTACACGTAGATCTATTATTATTGTTATTATTAATAACAATATCCTTTATCCATGACTCCAATAAATGTAACAGGTGTTTCTCCTGTTACTTTGTCCTTCTTGGAATTCCTGGATTGGAAAGTGTCTACCATTTAATTGCCGTTGCCTTCTTTTTAGTCTATTTGTTGTCGGTTGTAGGAAATGTTTCTCTCCTCTTGATCATCCGAGTTGAGCGAAGCCTTCACCATCCCATGTACTATTTCCTCTGCATATTGATGGCCATTGACTTAGTTCTCTGTAATTCAGCCACCCCCAAGATATTGGCAATTCTTTGGTTTAACTCCCAGGAGATACATTTTGAGGCCTGCCTCATGCAGATGTTCTCCTCCACTCGTTTGCCATAATGGAATCTGCTCTTCTTGTAGCCATGGCTTTTGATCGATTATTGCCGTGTGCACCCTTTGCGGTACAATCCATATTGACCAATTGGCTTATTCTTAGTACTGTTCTCTTGGCCATTCTCAGGGCAGTGGGTTAGTATGTCCCATGCCTTTCCTTATAAAAAGACTACCATTCTGCACTGGAAATGTCATCCATCACTCTTTCTGTGAGCACATGGCTGTAGTGAAGTTGGCATGTGCTAACACCACCTTCAAAACGTATATAGTATGTGGTCGCCTTATTCATTGTAGGGCTGGATCTGGTCTTCATCGTGTGCTCCATATACTGATTCTCCGAGCAGTGTTTGCCTTGCCCACCAAAGCAGCAAGACGCAAGGCCCTTGAAACCTGTGCTTCCCATATGTGCTATCCTTGTGCTCTATGTCCCCGTTGTTCTGTCTTCCGTGGTCCACAGATTTGGCCAAAGTGTTCCACCGCACATTCACATCTTACTGGCCATCAAACTACTGCTGTTACCGCCGATGATTGATCCAATTGTTTATGGAGCAAGAACCAAACAGATTCGAGACAGAGCAAAGAAAATTTTACACCTGGAATAGACATTGGGCATTCAACTGGCCTTTTGGTGAAGGTGTTATGTTGGCATTGATGCAACCAAACCAGTACCACAAAATGGACAGATGTACATGTAACATTATGAATTTATAATGCCATCCTGAGGGTTGGGTATGTTTAATCCTTGTATATATAAAATATATAAAGATGATTAAAACATGTCCAACTCCTAATGTTACATACAACAGTTATCAATGTACCCCAATACTTAATGAGAACCATTTGATTTTTTACCTGCTATGTTTTGGGGCTCAGATAAAACGATATGATTGGATGTAGGAACATTATTTCCAGGTACCAATCGCTCACCATAGAATCTCTAGTTTATAATAATACATATACGTAGCATAGGAAATATTTGCTAGGAAATTCCTTATGTTACGTGTCTGTTTGGTCAGATTTCTGTTATTTACTTTGAATGCAAATTAAAATATAACGAAAACAGCAATGTTACCAAACTACAGAATATTTGTGCAAATAAACACAAAACCTCCCAGATTACTGTGTCCTCTTTCCAGTATCTAAACTGGGGTGTAGGATTGTAGGATTCATCTCAAGAGAACATATTTACCTTATTGTTAAATTGACATGAACATTATATGAGAGAGGCTTCCTGACTGTCTGGGTCTATTCTAGACTAGCAAAATACCCATGCTTCGCAGCGGAGATGTATTGAAATAACGTTTTTAGTAAGAAAACCTAATGTATCAAGATTGCTGTAATCACTCGGCAATTGATAATTAAAGAAAGACAATTCAATAAGCTTTCGATAATGCAGCACTCATTAACTTTAATTTAATTATATTTTTTATTCAACTATGAAATTTTGGTGAAAATAACCCCACCACCCCCTCCCCGTCCACCCAATACCCCCCACTATTCCTCTCTGTCCACCCTCCAAACCCTTCCCTTACACCTCAGCCAGTCCCCGCACACACCCTGAAATTTTGGTAAAAATCGGTCCAGCCGTTAGTGTGCAGGAGTTCAAAATTCTATTCCCCCCCATTCACCCCCTCCCTAAAAAAAATATTTTGTTAACCTTTACTGGTAAAGGAGTATATGCATACAAAATTTGGTGTGAAATCGGACCAACCAGTCTGTGCAATGTCAGATACTCACCGTTACAGGTGCAATGTCAGATACTCAACGTTACAGGTGCAATGTCAGATACTCAACGGTACAGGTGCAGTGTCAGATACTCAACGTTACAGGTGCAATGTCAGATACTCACCGTTACAGGTGGAATTTCGAAACGAAACCTGCTTAACTTTTGTAAGTAAGGTGCAATAAATGAGCCTGCCAAATTTAAGCCGTCTGCCTCCACGGCAAGTTGGAGAATTAGTGATGAGTGAGTGAGTGAGTGAGGGCTCTTGCCTTTTATTACCTCCCCGTCCGCCCCAATACCCCCCATATTCCTCTCTGTCCACCCTCCAACCCTTCCCCTTACACCTCAGCCAGTCCCCGCACCACACCTGAATTTTTGGTAAAAATCAGTCCAGCCGTTAGTGTGAGGAGTTCAAAATTCATTCCCCCCCCATTCCCCCCCACCCTAAAAAAGAATATTTTGTTAACCTTTTACTGGTAAAGGAGTATAGCATTCAAAAATTTGTTGAAATCGGACCAACCAGTCTGTGCAATGTCAGATACTCACCATTACAGGTGCAATGTCAGATACTCAACGTTACAGGTGGAATTTCGAAACGAAACACTGCTTAACATTTGTAAGTAAGGTGCAATGAATGAGCCTGCCAAATTTAAGCCGTGTACCTCCACGGCAAGTTGGAGAATTAGTGAGGAGTGAGTGAGTGAGTGAGTGAGGGCTTTATTAGTATAGATTATAGCACCACTTCATTTTGTTAAATTAAGATTCTTTGGGGCCTTTGTGATTCCAAGACGCCATATTTGAATGGGGCACAGGACATGTTAGATGCCCCCCTCATCCTATTGGACAAAAATCCCTTCAACAGAATCCGTCAGTGTAATAACAAATCATAATAGAAATCTCTTGGGATAACTCGACATATATTTACAAAGCCAATAAAAGTAAAAATAAGATTACCAAATTACAGTACGTATCTTTATATTCATTTTGTACAGAGACCATTGTTGTATATTAAATTAACAGAAACTTCTCATATAAATAATACTCTCAAAATTGGCCTCCACAATGGATTTTATTATTATTTCGAGTCCGTTACTCGAGTCCGTTACTCGGTCCGTTACTAGAAATATTAATTTCCCCCAATAAGCTAATTAAGACAAACCCAGTTTTCTAGACATCCACTCAACACAGTTGTTTTTCCGAAACACTCAAACCCACATGGACCTTTCAGTCCAAGCACCAATCATTGGACGGGGACACCAGTGCACAGTTATTTTAATATACTTCTGCTTCCTTCTCATTTGTAGATAGGTGTCCAATAGGAATACTCAGATTTAATCTGATCAGCCAAACAATTGATCTTAGGGGAAAATACTAAAGTAATTCAGCATCTTTGATATTTTGCTAGCCACCAAAAAATATATACATTGTACATTGTATATATATGTATATATATGTATCTACAGCCTACAAATGATTTACTGCATTAACCAACCAGTTACCTTTTCTATTGGTCTAGTGTAGTAAATAATAAATGAATAAGTTCAATAATACACCTGTATAATCCTTTAGTGTTAGCTAGAATAAATATTAACTGCCTAACAAAGTATGATGATGTCACAGGCTCATAGGGATCAGGTGACAGTGCATCTAAAACAGTGATGATGTCACAGTAAAGCCTATAAAAGGCTGTTTGCTGCTTTACGCATCGTTTCTTTTTCAGAAGCAGACAAAAAGAAAGATGTCTCAATATAGAAAACAATCTCTCTTATAAAATGGTAAGTTTATTTCCATTTTTTTCTATTACTACTTCTTCCCCATATAATTTAGGAATAAATATAATATTATTACATTATACTAGTAATAATATTCTCACATTGCTATTACAGCCTAATCATTGTAATGGAGGATTTACAATGAGTTTCAGAATATCTCTTTGTGGGTAAAGTAGTATGGCAGCTCCCATTCATATGTTAAATCCATATTAACCTCTGTTAATATCAACAACATATTACATCCCTTAGTCACATGACCCGGCCCCTAGTCTGTTATGTCACATGACCCAGCCCCCTAATGTGTTATTGTCACATGACCCGCCCCCTAATGTGTTATTGTCACATGAGCCGGCCCCCTAATCTGTTATTGTCACATGACCAGCCCCTAATCTGTTATGTCACATGACCGGCCCCTAATGTGTTTTTAATGTGTTAAACCTTCGGTTTCCATGGCAACCATAACAAAATCATCAAATAAGTTAGCATTATGGTCGCAAAAACATACAAACTAACAATACACAAACCTACTGACACCCCACAACTCAATCTTCTGTTTCATGACAACCATAGCCGTATAATAAATAAATGTATTCATCAGAATGGATTATAAGATGTCAATGTCTTAACCCCTAGAGCAAGATGAGTGTTAAAACCTGCAGCGAGACACACACACGCACACACATTCCCTACCATAATGCGGCCTGTCCAGCTAATTCTTTAGTTTAACTTAACTTTCCCTTTCTATTTATATTATTTTCATTATTATTATACTATTATCATCATTATTATTAGTATTTTATTTTATCTTATTATTAGTATCATTATATTATTATTATATTACTATTATATATTATTATTATTATAGATTATTATTGTGACCATATTATTATTATTACATTATCATCATCATCATTATTATATTATTATTATTATTATTATTATATTATTATATTATTATATATTATTATATTATATTGTTTATATATTAATATTGTACTATTATCTCATTATATTATTATTATGATTACTATATCATCATTATTATATTATTATATACTATTATATCATTATTTTATATTATTATATTATATCAATTATATTATTATTATTATGTGACCATTATCTATTATTATTACTATTACATCATTAATATATATAATATCATTATTATATTATTATTATTATATATTATCATCATTATTATTATTATTAGTATTAGTATTATTGTGACACATTATTATTATTATACTATTATTATATTATTATACTAGTTTATTATTATTATTATTACTATTATATATTATTAGTATTATTACATTATATTATTATTATTATTTATTATATTATATTATCATTATTATTATTATATAGTATTATATTGTGACCTTATTATTATTATTAATTATCATATTATAATTATTATCATCATTATTATTATTATTACTATTATTATTATTATTATTCATTATATTATATATTATTATATATTTTATTATTATTATTATTACATATTATTATTAGTTATTATTATTATTATACTTATTATTGTTATTATTATTATTATTTAGTATTATTATTATTATTATTATTGTATTATTATTATTATATTATTATTGTTATTGTTATTATTAATATATTATTATTATATCATTCTTATTGTTATATTATTATTATATTATTATTGTTATTATTAGATTATTATATATGTTATGATTATTATATCATTATTATTTTTGTATTTTATATTATTATATATTATTATACTTGATTATTGTTATATTATATTATCATTATTATTATTATTATATTATATTATGATATTATTATTATTATATTATATTATTAGTATTATATTACTATTGTTATTCATTATTATTTTGTTGTATATTATATTTTTATTATTATTATTATTGGTATTAATTATTATCATATGTGTTATTATTATTATATTATTATTATTATTATTATTGTTATTATAATATTATTTGTTATATTATGATATTATTATTATTACTATTTATATTATTATATACTATTGTTATATTATTATTATATACTATTATATATTATTATTATCTGATTATATTATTATTATTATTATTACTTACTTTCTAATCCTCATTATCTCCTCCTTCTTAGAAACAATCAGCACCAAGTGGTGGCTACCAGAGGACCCGGTTTATTGGTAAGTTGTTGGTTGTGGGTGTTATGAGACATTAACATCCTATCAATATGGTGTACTTTATATACAGTAGTGGTTTAATATTCTGTGGTGGGATATTGTCCTGATCTATTAAATCTATTATATATACAATGTTTATAGTTTTCTATTATCACAGAAACCATCTTTGTGTTTAGTCATTTTTATAAAGTTACAGGATGATCAGTAATTCACATGGTGTTTTCCCTTAATAATATATTATTTATTCTGTACCCGATAACAGGGAAGAAACAGGAGAAGGATTATCCAGTAAGTTTCTAATGGGATCTATCAGTTCATCTATTAT
>JAACNH010005243.1:0-20967 GCA_019447015.1 Hymenochirus boettgeri | reverse complement strand
GTTCCCCACGTTCTAAGCCAAGTCCCCCAGTTCTAAGACCAACGTCCCACGTTTTAAGACCAACGTCCACTATCTAAGACCAAGTCCCACATTCTAAGCTCAAATAACAAACTTAAAGGTAGCAAGCAGTGCCAGGCGGCAACAGCCAGAGCCAGCATGGTATTGTCTTGTATAAAGAGAGGTATGGATTCAAGGGAGGAAAATGTTATTCTCCCTCTTTACAAATCATTGGTAAGGCCTCATTTGGAATATGCAGTGCAATTTTGGAATCCTGTGTACAAAAAGGACATCTTTGAAATGGAAAGGGTTCAGAGAAGGGCAACTAAATTAATAAGGGGATTGGGGGAGCTTGGACAGATTGGATAGGTTTATGCACCCTAAAGAAAAGGAACAGATCACTGTGTATAAATACATTAATGGGCCATACACTAAACTATTTGGGGCTTTGTTCACTAATAGAACATTAGATAAGGGGACTTCCCTTAAGACTGGAAGAAAAGAAGTTTAGTCTTTAAGTTCGGAAAGGGTTTTTTCCGATAAAACGATGGAACTGTCTTCCATTGGATGTGGTGATGGAAGGTTCATTGGATAGCTACATACTGGGATTTTTTTTTTTTGCCTCCCTCTGGATCAACTGTAAGGACTAGGCTACACTAGCGTGGTTTGTCACTCGCTAACAATTACACTTGCAATCTGTTAGCATTTGGGAATTGAAGCATGTAATGCACTGGGATCACCATTGTATTGCAGATTGCCCAGTAACATGTGTACATTTCACTTGCGTCACCATCCGTCATAATGTGGCCTAAGCCTTTGGCAGGAAATGTGGGTAATGCTGAGTAGGTTGGACTAGATGGACGTAGGTCTTAAGTCAACCTCAAATAATTTACGATATTTCAAAAAAATCAAGATATTAAAAATAGCTTGGTTCCTACCTTCATATAACATCATCTCGGTTCCTACCTTCATATAACATCATCTTGGTTCCTACCTTCATATAACATCATCTCGGTTCCTACCTACATATAACATCATCTCGGTTCCTACCATCATCTCGGTTCCTACCTTCATATAACATCATCTCGGTTCCTACCTTCAAATAACATCATCTCGGTTCCTACCATCATCTCGGTTCCTACCTTCATACAACATCATCTCGGTTCCTACCATCATCTCGGTTCCTACCTTCATATAACATCATCTCGGTTCCTACCTTCATATAACATCATCTCGGTTCCTACCTTCATTTAACATCATCTCGGTTCCTACCTTCATATAACATCACCTCGGTTCCTACCTTCATATAACATCATCTTGGTTCCTACCTTCATATAACATCATCTCGGTTCCTACCTTCATATAACATTATCTCGGTTCCTACCTTCATATAACATCATCTCGGTTCCTACCCTCATATAACATCATCTCGGTTCCTACCTTCATATAACATCATCTCGGTTCCTACCCTCATATAACATCATCTCGGTTCCTACCATCATATAACATCATCTCGGTTCCTACCTTCATATAACATCATCACGGTTCCTACCTTCATATAACATCATCTCGGTTCCTACCTTCATATAACATCATCTCGGTTCCTACCATCATATAACATCATCTCGGTTCCTACCTTGGAGATCTAAATGCCTGTCACTTTTTTCTTTAAAACACCTTTCGACTTAATCCCTTGTTTACACCGTGCACCCCCCTTCCTACATCTCCCCCTTCTTTCTACTCTGAATGCCATCACAGCTAAATACTTGTGCTGATTAGCAGGACGTGTCTACTGCTGTGTGGGATCAATGTTCCAAATGCATCACAGAAAGTAGATCAATGGCTCTTTGGGGCGGGCGGTGTTGCAGAGCGGACATCGATTTTGACTTTCAGTCCACAGCCAAACAGATATTGGGTATGGGATTGACCGTTTACATGTTCGACTACAAGCAGAACTAGTTAAATACAGGATACGTTTAAAGAAAGACTAATCAAGAAACCTTTAGATGTGCAAAAAGGAATTCTGCCATCACATCAACAAACACAGGATTTTATGGCCAACACCATCCACCAGGAATCTTCAATTTATCTCAGCTTTTACCTAAGAAATGTGCAGACAAATGACTATCAGGGAGATTCAATAAAAGTTCTTATCGTTAAAAATGGTGCTGATTTTGCCCCAACCAATCAGATCTTATTTAACATTTGTAAGCTTATATCTGACTGGTTGGGTCAAAATTAGCACCATTTTAACCGATAAGAACTTTTATTGAATAACCCCCTATGTATTTTATGTTAAGTGAAATGAGACGCCCATTAAAGGAGCAAATATACAACTTATAACTAGCTGGGGGGCTCAGAAAAACTTGGTGGAGGCATCTGGGCAGGGTAATGTAGCCTTTTCCTTTTGTCTACCATTAAGCTGGCCATACACTACAGAGCTCCCTCAATGTTTCTGCAACATTGGGACAACTACCTGGTCCATTTTGTGGCCGACATTTGATTGCAAAATGATTGGGCCAGGACAAGGCACAAGAGGTAAGTTTGTCCTTCGACAATTGAACTTCAACTCTATCTACAGTAAATACAGTATAGAGAGAGTGAATACAGTAATAAGTCATCATTGATGTGCTGTAAGATGTATGGCAAAGTTCCTCTACAGGAGAACCACCTGGTGCCATGACCAGCTCAATATTGAGTTCAATTAATAGAAAAACAAACATCTTATTCTTTGCACTTGGATGTAGCCATGGACTTGAGATATTATGAATGTGCCACTTGCAACCTTCCAGAACTGCTCCACCAAGAATCTTCAGCTGTCAATCTAAACCCAGTAGATCCTTGGCAGACTGTTAGTAGTAATGGGTTTCTAGTTTCTTGTGATATTGATTTTCACTCTTACCAATTCAATGTGAGTAAGGTAAAGCTTAGAAGAAAAATTGGTAAAAAGAACCAAATCAGAACTTGGTGTATCTAGCGATACTTCATTTCCGTTGCAGTTAAAAGGGGATGAATCTTCATCATACTTTGTGCCCACCAGTGGTGTAAATAGGAATAACTGGGCCCCACTACAAAACTATGATGGGGCCCCTATCCGTGTTTAAACCATGGTTGTTTTCTGGGCTATATCTGTCATAGGAAAAATAAGAAGATGGGGCCCCCTTGGCTCCCGGGCCCCTCTGCGGTTGCTCTCCATGCTTCCTGGTAGTTACGCCCCTGGTGCCCACTCTGAAATGCTGCTGAGATGAACTGACTCTCGTATTCAACCAAATGGTCCATTCATTCACAGGATACCGTAATACTCGAGTATAAACCGCCCCGAGTATAAACCGAGGTACCTATTTTACCTTTAAAATAGAGTAAAACTGATTGACTTGAGTATAAACCGAGGGTAGAAATTATGACTACTACTGCCTTCTGATTCTGTATTGTTTTGAGGCTTTAGTTGCCCTTTAAATGAACATCAGAATTCCCATACAGTAATAGACATACTGTATTTGGCTATTACTCTATGGGAATTCTTCTGTTCATTTAAAAGGCAACTAAATCCTCATCCCTTGACACTCCAGATGTTTGCAAACTACAACTCCCAGCATGCTTTAGTAACTGGGATTTGTAGTTTCCTAACATCTGCAGTGGCAAGGGTTAAGGTTCCTGCCACTGCAGGAATTACTGTACTTGTCTGCACAGTTGCCTTCTCCTACCTGCTTTGGTTCCCCTGCTCCGGATCCTCTTCTCTGCTTCCTCAGCCGTGTGCTACGCATCCGCTGCTGGCTGATGTCACTACTCGGCGCCGGCCTCACTTCCCTGCACCGAGCAGTGACGTCATCCAGCAGAGGATGCGGAGCGTGCAGCCCCCTGAGCAGGTAAGTGTTTGACTTGAGTATAAACCGAAATTCAATTTTTTGAATCTCGGTTTATTCTCGAGTATATACGGTAATACATTGTGATAGTAACTACATTGTGAAGTCAGTTTCAATAACCATCGACTATAAATAGATTATTTAGACTATTGCCTAAAGGTCACAAGAACATGTAAATAGCTCTGTGTGGGGGAGCATTGCCTTCTAAAGAGAAGAAGATGGATGGTGTTTCTTGCTAAGAAGACTGTAAAAAGAGAAGACTAAAGGGATAATTCACAACCAAAATATTGTTACAGCCCTTCAATTTAGGTCAGTGACAGAAGAGGAAGGAGGAGTCACTTAGTTGCAGGAGTGCACAAATGAAGAGCTATAAAAAACGTTTTATTGAAGTTGGAGATGGCACATTAAATTTACAGCTTTCTTTTATTGTGAACAGTAAATTAAAATGATCTTACATTTATGAATACTTTAGTCCTTCAAGAAGTAACCAAACAGCAGACTCTTTGCAGCGCTACTAAGTCTTTAAATGACTTTATTCTGTATTTCTAGTTAGATACCATGTAATATCCCAGTATAAACATCCTTTTGGCAGTGGCATCTTTGTGTTTAAACTCACTCGCATGTGTACATATGGGCAGACGGAAAACACAACCTCGGCTAGACGATGCACTGACAGTATTTAAACAGATCGGCTGTTAAAATGTACTCTGGGAAATAGTCACAACCACAATGTATAATTAAAGTAGAATCTGGTAGGAGGCCGGAATCGTGCCAGAATTTAAATATACACATAAATATTTATTAACCCTCTGCTAGGGATGAACATATATAGGAATAACCATAATATAGTAAAATGGAAATCTAGAAAAGTGTCACGATATCCTATAAACTTTCCTCCCCCTTAGAATAAATCTAGAATTCTTAAGGAGGTAGGGCAAGTTTCCCTACCACCTACTCTGCAATTGTTTAAGTGTCAGGTAAGGCATTTCCCTACCTGACATGTAACAATATTTTTCTTTGAACTCAGCCATGGAGCCATATTACTTAATGCATATTAACCATTGTAAGATCAATGATCAATGGGCCAGTACATTGAATGTCGGGGAATAATACTCTGGTGTTTTTATATTAGATACATTCAAAGATGAAATGTTGAATCTATCTAATAAATGGAATGGATATGTACATTTTGCTATTGCATTAACCCATAACCACCAATCAAAATGTCCATTACTGCAGCCAACCAATCAGATGTACTTGTTCATGTTGAAGAACACGTTAGAAGATTAATCAGATACCTCTCAGTATCTCTTGTGCTTACAACATATATATTTTGTTCACTCCAGCTTAGCAATAGACAACCACGCTTTTCCTCGCAGAACAGGTGAAGATATAAATCCCTTAGCCAACCAATTAGAACCTTGCTTCCATTAATCTGAAACCCAATCATAACTTTGCTTCCATTAAACCGACAGGAGCTGACCTATGACATCTAATTGATGATTGGTTAGTAGAAGTCCTTAGTAAAATGACAATAAATGGGGTGCATTATCTTCTTTCGGAATTCACAGGACAAACCTAAGGTCTAGGCCACACCAGCGCATTTTAACTAGTGTAGACCGATAAGTTGTGTGGAGTTGCGTAATCGTTGCATTCCATCACTATTTTGGTATGATTCACATGATCTCCAAACCTGGAAATGACAGGCAAACAGGCACCAACATACACGAAACACATTCATACACATGCGCTTAGTGTAGCCATGGCCTACAGGAGGGAAAGTCGCACATTAGACAATGACAACCCTTCTCGCCAGAATTCACGTCTCTTTTCGCGATATAAATGGTTTATCCTGGGCTTTGTAACAAGCACAACATAATTATTTTAATTCCTTGTGCGCTGGTGTCACAGCTGTTTGTTCAGAGCCTCATTCAAGCAATTATGCGCTAAATATCCCCCAACATATTAAATGTTAATTCTGCTGCGGAAAGGGGGGGGGGGTCACAGTTTTTTGACTACAGCTGTAAAACACCTGCCCTGCGGAATCTATGTAACGCTTCAGTCTATTAGCACAACGAGTCTTCCCATGGCTCTGCACAGGAGATGTCTCAGCTGATAGAAAGTGAGAAGTGCTCTGTTCACTGGATTACCCATCACCTTCTTGTAAAGCTACATGCCTGACAGTGAATTCAGGTGCATTAAGGTGTCTGCCCCTTACACTAGTACATGGAAGAGATTGCCATCTAGTGTTCAAAACCTGGAATGACTCATGCTGTTGGTTAAAACCTGAACAAAAATTTACTAGTTTTAACATTGAAAATGTTCAGTGTAAGGGCTAGGCCACACTATTGCCTTTTTGTTGCGTTTGCGCATGCGTTTTTCCCATAAATTGAAATAACGGCAACGCACCGAAAATTTAATCGCAATCCCATACCTCTATCTCTATCTAACGAAAAAACGCATACGCGCAAACGCAACAAAATCACACATGAAATTGCATGCGATTCCGTGTGTGATTGCGTTTGCGTTGCAGTGTGGCCGTGCCCTAAAGCAGGACAGAACACGGGAACAACTAGAAAGGGAAAATTAAGGTATAAACCTTCAGGCTCATTTACCAAGGGCCGCTATCGCTCTGGGTAAGTCCTGTCCGTGATTCAATTGCGTGAATCCCACTGCGGGATTTTAACGCTATTTATCTGCTGGCGTTAAAATCCTGCGCTAAAACCAGCACAAACGATATAATGAATCGCGAGCGTCGGATGAGTGGGTGATTTTTGCGTAACCCACGCATCCGATATGATATGGAGCAAACCGGTTAGCGCAATTTCAGCACCATATATTTGCCTAGGGAGTCTGGGTAAATCAGCCCCCTTGACTTTGGCTTGAAAGAATAAAAGAGGGCATGTAAATTTTTAATTTTTAAACAGCAGAAGCACTTTTATTATTGTGATTTTAATTTGTTATTTTAGGACTTTTTTAAGGAAAATTTTGTGTGTATGTGAGTGTGTGTGTCAGAGACGCAGTATAAGTTAAAGGACAACTATACTGTAAAAATATTTTTTTTTTAAAAATGAAAAGTACCTGGGGCATGGATTGATTATTCCTTCCTGCCAATATTGTTTGGTTTTAAGAGCTACAGCACATACAGTTTTCATCTGTCTGGTTAGTGCCCTGGGCCTTCCTGTATTGAATATAGTGTTGAAGCACTCAGAAAGACTGGCAGAAGCAGTTTTCTTTGTGCTGTCATTCCTCATAGACATAATATTGGGAGGCAGACAAATCCTACCTCCCTGCCCAGGCATTTTTTTAATTTTAACTGTTTTTGAAAAAAAATTGCAAACATTATATTTCTCATTTAAGCTCTGTACACATGGGCGATTAAAAAAACAAATAAGGTTTGCAAAATCCAGTACTGTTGGCACCTATGGTACCAGTGAATGGGCATCACCTACAATTTCAAAGCTGAGCCTACATACTTCTCTCATTCCAGGCTTCTTACCAAACCTTGTCTCCCTACCAAACCGTCTTCGTAACAAACCTTGTCTCCCTACCAAACCGTCTTCTTACCAAACCTTGTCTCACTACCAAACCATCTTCTTACCAAACCTTGTCTCTCTACCAAACCATCTTCTTACCAAACCTTGTCTCCTTACCAAACCGTCTTCTTACCAAACCATGTCTCCCTACCAAACTGTCTTCTTACCAAACCTTGTCTCTCTACCAAACCGTCTTCTTACCAAACCTTGTCTCCCTACCAAACCGTCTTCTTACCAAACCTTGTCTCTTATCCAACCTGTCTCTAACCAACCATCTTCTTACCAAATCCTTGTTCCTCCCTACCAAAACTGTCTTCTTACCAAACCTTGTCTCTCTACCAAACCGTTCTTCATTACCAAACCTTGTCTCCCTACCAAACCATGTCTTCTTACCAAACCTGTCTCCCCTACCAAACGTCTTCTCTTACCAAAACCTTGTTCCTACCAAACCTCTTCTTACCAAACTGTCTCCCTACCAAACTTCTTTACAAACCTTGTCTCTCTACCAAACCCGCTCTTCTTACCAAACCTTGTCTCCCTACCAAAATGTCTTCTTACCAAACCTTTGTTCCCTACCAAACCGTTCTTCTTACCAAAACCTTGTCTCTCTACCAAACCATCTTCTTACCAAACTTGTTCCTACCAAAATGTCTTCTTACCAAACCTTGTCTCTTACCACAAACCGTCTTCTTACCAAACCTTGTCTCCCCCCCCTACCAAACCTTCTTCTTACCAAACCTGCTCCTCTACCAAACCATCTTCTTACCAAAACTTGTCTCCCTACCAAACTGTCTTACCAAAACTTGTCTCTCTACCAAACCGTCTTCTTACCAAACCTTGCTCCTACCAAACTGTCTTCTACCAAACCTTGTCTAACTCTACCAAACCATCCTCTATCTTACCAAACCTTGTCTCCCTACAAATGTCTTCTTACCAAACCTTGTCTCTCTACCAAACCGTCTCTTCTTACCAAACCATGTCTCATACCAAACTCGTCTTCTTACCCCAACCTTGTCTCTCACAAACCGTTCTTACCAAACCTTGTCTCCCTACCAAAACCGTCTTCTTACCAAACCTTGTTCTCTACCAAACCGTCTTCTACCAAAACTTGTCTACCTACCAAACACTTCTTTTACCAAACCTTCTCTCCCTACCAAACCATATCTTACCAAACATTGTCTCCATACCAAACCATTCTTATTACCAAAACCTTGTCTCCCTACCAAACCGTCTTCTTACCAAACCTTGTCTCTCTACCAAACCATCTTCTTACCAAACCTTGTCTCCCTACCAAACTGTCTTCTTACCAAACCTTGTCTCTCTACCAAACCGTCTTCTTACCAAACCTTCTCTCCCTACCAAACCATCTTCTTACCAAACCTTGTCTCCCTACCAAACCATCTTCTTACCAAACCCTGTCCGCCTGCCTTAGGAGAGCAATAAAAGTTTGCAACCAATCAGATTTATTCTTTTTAGTTGGTGACTGCAGTTAGGTTCAATCTGATTGGTTGGCTACAGATTATTATAATTATTATTATTGTATCAGAGTCCAAATGGGGGGGGGGGCTTTCAAGCTGACATTTGTCTAGGGTCTTGTTTCTCTGGTGAACATTAAGTAAAAATCCATGTACTATAGAGAAAATTCTATCCCCCGACATTCCTTGGATCCTGTTCTCTCGCTTTGCGTCTATTCAAGGCAATTAAGGGAGACTTTTCACGTATTTCTCTCACAATGTGAATACGTTACTGTATCACGTCTTTGCCATTACATGTAATTACTTGCAATAAAACAGGCAGGTTCTTGTTTTTATATTAATCCATCTCTACGTAAAGTACCCTGCTCACAGAAACGCGGCTAAATTGACGGCAAGGTCTGAGATTTCTTACCGTTCCATTATCGGTGAAACCTGCCGTCTATTACAGTCCTTTTAAAGGGAAAAAAAGGCCTTTCTAGTCCAATAAGAGTTAATGCATACATTAACTAAGCGAGACCCTAAGTTGCCTGGCCAGTTGAGAGCTCATTACGCCGGGAGCCTGATAGAACGCAGTCACCGTTCCGCCAAAGCCACGTACCCACGAGGATACCAAATAGCAGTAATCTGGCCTTAGATTTCATTTAGAGGATGTGATTGGAAATTCCCTTTATAAAGCTGTTTTAATAGTGACCTTTAGAAAGCGTTCGGCGAGCGTCGGGGCAGGAAAATTCGCGTCCGCCTCTGATATCAATTCTTTTTCTCTCTCAGATTTGGACAAAATGTCACAATGTAAAGTGACATACAGTAAATGTAATTCAAGTGGCGGATATTGTACTGGGGGGCAATTGTATTATTTCAAATGACAGAGATTGTACGGACCCCTGTATATCACAACCCCTGGGTCAGGTCAGTCTTCCATAGAACATTGGGATTTAATGTAATGTTTGTTTTCTATTGGATACACACGGACCACCTGTGTCCTTCAAGATAGTTAAACTACAACCCTCAGCTTAGTACCAATATCCAGGGCATCATTTATTTCCTTGTTTCTATATGTTTAACCACAATGTTCTCTCCAGGAGGAGATAAATGTGAAGGATAAGAAAGTCCACCGTTCCCTTTAAAAAGTAAAAGAGTGAGAAAACATTTATTTAGGGCTAGGCCTCGCTAGCGTGTTTTTCGCGCTAAAATGGAAATCGCGGGAACACAAAAATTCCCGCGATTTCCGTAGCTCAAGCAATTGCGCTTCCGTTCACCATTTTTGGTGCATTAATGCAAGCGTTTCCATAACGCAAAACGGCAAAAACGCATGCGCAAAACGCACGTGCTAACGCAAAACGCACACAATAGCGCTCGCAATTTTGTGCGCAAATCCTGTGCGTTGCAGTGTGACCTGAGCCTTACTGCATATTTAATGTCTTACCTAATTACTTTTCCTAACTTTTCTCCCGCACAAACAACACATTCGTTTAAGACACAAGGTTCACTTTAAAACACCAAATAAATCTCTTTACAGGTTTTTATTATTTTAGTTTTTTTGTATAAATTAAACCCAGCGCTACACGGTCGGGGCGTAAATAAAGACAACGAAAACGCGGTATAATTGTGTAGTCAATCATTGCCTGAAAGAATATTTTTCACCTAAGTTCTCAGTTTCTTTTTTCTCTTCCCGTCTGATAATTATCGTTCCTTCGTGGGACGATTTCAACTAATTACTCTGCTATTGAGAGACAAACGGAATCTGAGGAAAGGGACGCGTGTGATTTACAATCAGAAAACCGACACAAACTAGATTAAAGTTTTAAAATCGTTATAAAACACCTGATTGACTTTTCTGTAAAATAACGAAAACTAAAGGGCCAGTTCACCCCATCCTTAAATGTATAAATCTATACTATATGTATACTATATGTATAATATATGTATAGTATAAATGTATACTATATGTATACTATATGTATAATATATGTATAGTATAAATGTATACTATATGTATATCATCCGAATGGAAGGCAACGTCACGCCATGGGAGGCAAGTAGCCCAGTGAATAACGGGCCCGAGGGGAAGAAGAGCCAGAGGTGCGATAGCCCTATGGGGTGAATATGGCCCTAGGGGAAGAAGGCCAGAGGGGAGAAGGGCCCGAGGGGAGAATTGCCCTATGGAAGAAGGGCCCCCGAGGGTAATAAGAGCCCGAGGGGAAGAATTTCCCCGATTTTAATATTATCCCGATTGTAATCATGTCCCTATTTTAATAATTTCCAATTTCCCTATGTAATAGTTTCCCGATTGTAATATGTCCCGATTGTAATAAGCCCCTAGTGTAAATAATACCCTATTGTAAATAGTTTACCCCTATTGTATCATACCATATTGAATAATTTCCCCTATTGTAATCATTTCCCCATTGAATATTTCTCCCTATTGTATATGTCCCTATTGGTAAAATTCTATATAATCCACTATGTAATATGTCCCTATTTTAATAATAGTCCATATTAGTACTAATTTCCTCTATTGTAATAATGTCCCTATGCAATATTTTCTCTATTGTATAATGTCCCTATTGTATAATGTCCCTATTTGTAATAATTTCTAGCAGTTTCTATTGTAATAATGTCCTTTAGCCTATTGTAATATCATTGATATTCCCGTTTGTCCTATTGTAATCAGTCTATTGTATGCCCCTATTTACAAAATATGCCACTGACTATCAAAATCTCTATTGTGACATAAATGTCCTATTTAAATTCCCTATTAAATTCTCCTATTGTCAATAATGTCCCATTGTAAACTGCCTATTTATTCCCTATTGTAATAATGTCCCATAATAATGAATAATTCCTATTGGTAAATTATGCCCTATTGTAATAATTTCCTCCTATTGTACTCATTATGCGCCTATTGTAATAATGTCCCTATTGTATATTTCCCTATTGTAATAATATCCCCTATGTAAATGGTCCCTATTGTAAGATAATGCCTATTGTAATAATTCTAGTTATCCCTAGTGTAATAACTATATATGTCCCTATTGTGAATAATTCCCTATTGTATAATATTCCCTATTGTAATATATTCCCTATTGTATATGTCCCATTGTAATAATGTCCCCTATTGTAATAGTTTCCCTATTGTAATAACTATCCCTATATGTAATGATTTCCCTATTGTATAATCTTTCCTTGTACTAATTCCCATTGTAGATAATGTCCCTATTGTAATAATTATCCCCTATTGTATATGTCTCCTATGTAATAATGTCCCTAGTTGTAATAACCTATGCAATATGTCCCTAATTGATTATGTAATAATGAATGCCCCATGATTATTTGTATAATGTTTCCCTATTGTATATTTCCTATTGTAATACTTCCCTATTGTAAATGATTTCTCTATTGTATAATATCCCTATTGTAATAATGTCCCTATTTGTATAATGTCTCCATATTTAATATGTTCCATTAATTGATCCTATTGCATAAGTCCCTATTGTACTAATTGCCCTATTGATAATGTCCCCTACATGTGTAATATTCCTATTGTAAAATACCGTCCCTATTGAAACAGTCGCCTATGTAATAATATTCCCATTGTAATAATGTCCCTATTGTAATAATATCCCTATTGTAATAATAGTCCCTATTGTAATAATGTCCCTATTGTAATAATCTTGTATGTCCCCTATTGTAAATCTATTGAATAATCCCCTATTGTAATAGTTGTCCCTGTTGTAACTATAGTAATATCCCCTATTGTAATAATTCCCTATTGTAATAATGTCCTATTGTAATCCCTATGGTTCCTAGTTCATGTAATAATTCTAGTATTCCCTATTGTAATAGTTCCCATTGTTATCCATATTGTCGATAATTTCCCTATTGTAATAATTGTCCTATTGTAATAATGTCCCTATGTCCTAATTGTCCTCTCTTGTAATGATTTCCCTGCTCATATAGTTAATAATTCATGAATTTCCCGTGTAATATCATGTAATATTCTCTCCCTTTGTCAATAATGTCCCTATTGTATACTATCATCCTATTGTAATAATCTATTGTAATACATTTCCTTTTTAATACTATGTTCCCTATTGTAATAATGCCCCTATTGTATAAGTATTCCCTATTGTATATATCCCTATTGTAATAATTCCCTATTGTAATAATGTCCCTATTGTAATTAATGGTCCTATTGTAACTAATGTCCTATTGTATACATACTCTCCTATTATAGTCTAATATGTTTTTTATGTCCCCGATCTGTAAGAAATGTCCCTATTGTAATAATTCCCTATTGTAATACATCTCCCTATTATAAGTAATGTCCCTATTGTAATAATGTCCCTATTGGAATAAAGCCTTTTATTATTCCCTATTGTACAATTCCCTTTTAAAATCCAGTATACTCCCCTATTTAAAAGTACCTATATATCGCTTTGTCCTGCTATTGTACTAATAATCCCTATATGTATATGTCCCCTATTGTACTATAATTTCCCTAATTATAATAATGTCCTATTGTAATAATTTCCCTATTTGTAATAATTCCCTATTGATAATTCATGAGTCCCTATTGTAAAAATTTCCATTTAAATGCCCTATTTAATAATGTTCCCTATTGTAATTATGTTCCCTATTGTAAAAGTTCCTGTAAATGTCCCTATTGTAATAATTCCCTATTATAATAATGTCCCTATTGTAAGATGTTCCCTATTGTCATACAGTCTCCCGAATTGTATAATTCCCTATTTAATAATGGCTTCTAGGTAATCCGCTAGCAGGCCTCTATATTGGTCCCACAGTACAGTTAATGTATGCATAGCCTTATTCTTTATGGCTCAACTGAAACCGGTACGGCCTGTACAATCTTCTAATGCAACGCCTGATCGGGCTTTTCAGCGTGAATGATTATATATATTTTGTTATTAAAAGGGAAGAGCAGTGGAATCTTTTCTATCAGCTCTAAAATAGGGGCTTGGCTTGCCTCTTCATTCATCATTACTTTAAAATCAGATGCACATAAAAGCTACAGAGGCCAGCAGCATCTGTGAGGCTGATCGTAATTGACTTAAACAGGCTGCCTCATTTTCATACAGCGGTTAATCAACTGGCACTTCAGCATGTGTCTTCCCTCCCCTTCAACCTCCCCCTTATTTAAGAACACTATTGAGAAATACATTACCCGAGCTGTGCGAATCTCACGTTCACCTTCATTATCCCTCCCCCTGCGCTCTGTACTATGTTGTTTCCATAAGTACCTACCCTCCACATCCCCTTAAATAGGTACACTATTGGGAAATACATTACCCAGAGCTGTGCTATAAATATCAGTTCACTTCTTATCCTCCCCCTCAGCTCTGTACTATGTTATTTCTATAATAATCCCTACCCTCCAAAATTACCTTTAAATAGGTACACATTGATAATACATTAACCCCAGAGCTCTTGTCTAAGATCAGGATCCCTTCATTAATCCTCCCCCTGCAGCTCTGGTACTATTTTGTTTCATATAAGTACCTACCCTCCAACATGTCCCCCTTTAAATAGGTACAACACTATTGAGAATACATTACACAGAGCTGTGCTAAGATCAGGTTTCACTTCATTTCTCCTCCCCCGGCAGCTCTGTAAACTAATTATTTCTATAAGTCCCTTACCCTCCATATTCCCCTTTAATAGTACACTATTGAGAAATACATTACCACAGAGCTGTGCTAAGATCAGGTCACTTCATTTCCTCCCCCCTGCAGCTCTGTACTATGTTTTTTGCTATAATACCTCCCCTCCAACATTCCCCTTTAAATAGATACACTATTGAATAATACATACCCAGAGCTGTGCGAAGATCAGGTTTCACTTCATTATCCTCCCCCTGCAGTTCTTTTTTTTTCTCTTTACATGTTTTTCCTTTTCTATAAGTACACTACCATTCAACAATCCCCCTTTCAATAGGAGAACTACTGCACTTCATTACGCTCCCCCTGCAGCTCTGCAACATGTTGTCCTATTAAAGGGACGATGGTGTGCTTATTTATGTTTACTGATGCTGGTGGCACTCATGGCCTTGCCTGCGAGATGGCACGGGTAGACCAGTTTCCCCTGTTTCCCGCCTGCTTCACCATTTTGAGCCCTAAGGGGTGGTGGTGAGGTCAGCACCTTACATTATACTTGCAATTTCGGGGGTAAAAAAAAAACTTTTAAACAATGTTTTTTTTAGAAATCATTTTTGTACATGATTTGTAGAAATAAATTCGTTGTCGGAGTTTTTTTTTCCAGTCTGAACCTATTGAATACTGATCACTTCATCAGGCCCCACAACCGCTGGGGCCCCACAAAGGGTTTCTCTGCCAGATAGAAAGGCCAGAAATATTTTCGATCCGCTTATGCAGATCCCAGGAATATCAGCAGAGACTCCTGCAGGAGGCGCCACAGACAAGGTAAAGATCGCATCTCATTTCCAATTCTTCGTTAGTAAGGGTCTTCAATTGTGCTTCCAACTTACCGTATCAGGACGCTGGGGACCTAACATGGAAGCTTGCAGCGGAGAGGTCCTAGGGATTGATAATAGCGTTTATTCCTTATTGTTATTGTATTTTTTTTTCCATAATGTTCTCACCCTACTTCCTCTTCTCCATTCCATCCAAGTTTCATATGCTGATATCCTTTATTCATAAACACAGAGAGACCAAAACAGAAAGAGAGAGTACATCTAAAATTGAGTGGGACTTGACCAATAAGAAACATTCTTCTTATTGCATCTACCTATTGGTCAGGCCATAGACACACGCGGGAGGCAGTGCTAACATACGGTGATTCAGAAAACTTTCCAAAGACCTTAACTTTGCAGGTTTACCTCAGGGGTGAGGTCCTGTAGTAGCTGAGGAACCTGGGTGGTTAAAATAACATTAATTCAAAAATGTGGCAAATTATTGGCAACTTTTACTTGCCCTCCGCCCATTGAGCTCCCACTTGAGATCTGTTAGCTGGTTACCAGCAATTTTAAATTCGTTATCGTAGAATCCATTTATTTAACTAAACCCTTTGAAGGGCGTTCTATAACTGACAATAGGTTATTTTAAATGAAATTTAACCACCACGTATCAATCATGTCTTTTGTTGATCTGCCCCCCTATTTCCTTTAGATATCAATTTGGGGAACAAAGTCAGGTCCGGATGTGGTTAAAAAGAAGGAGGGGGGATACTACTGCTCATAAACCAAAATGTGTGCTGGATTGAAGTCTGCATCAACAGCCACAAATCAAGATTACGTGGCTACTTACATGTATCAATTTAGATTAATATGAGGCTAAAGTCTTTTTTCAGTATAGTGTCCCGTTAAGATAAGTCCTTTTTAGGTTTAAAGGCATCAGCCCAATACAATCTGGGCTTCTAGAGTCTACTTTTGTACCCGACAATAAACAGTACTGCAAAACGTATTATGAGATAGGTGGGCGATACTTAGTAATCCACTACATCTTATCCTAGGGAGAAGCTTATAAATGAATACGGCAGGTGGGGCAGGTGCCTGTCTTTTCTAAAATGTTCGGGGGTAGCTCTGGTTTAGGATGCTGGAAAGGAGTCCAACTTTTGATTGGCAGAGGGAAGGGGGAGAAAAAACATTTCAATGCTTACCAGGTTTATAGTCCCTACATCCCTTCGGCTTTTTAACTTTTTGGGTTTGGGGTGTTACCTATATTATCATTTTTTAATTGGGGGTTAACCTGCTCCCCATGTTATACTATAACTGCTGGTATTAGAGCTGTTTCATTCAAAAGAAAATTTTCAACATTTTCTAAATTTTTGGAAAGTTTCAAGTTTCGATGAGTGTCTAACTTTCAATTTTTACTAAAACCGAAAATTTCTAAATTCCACGTGTTCCGTGAAAATTCGGGAGTTCCGAAGTTTCTGTCGGGACTTCGAAAACCCCAGATTCGTTCCAAACTGGGTGTCTATTGAACCCAACATTACATCGCTAATGGTAATACAATGTATATATTATATAGATATTCTATATATTATATATATTTCTCTATTATATATATATATATCAGGGTCCACCATAACTTTAAAATTGTCCTTTGAACCACTGATAAGAGATCCAGGTCCTCCGCCGGCCTCTTGATCCATTTCCCTCCTAATTTTTATTAATTAACCTCTATCCCCTGTCATTAGCTGCCTGAGAAGCTCTGTGCTCTGTGCTGATCTCGTTCATAGACCTACAGCAATAGAAAGAAACAATGTCAATAAATTTTGCTGCCCCGCCCGCGTACAGGAATGTTTCTGAGCACTGGAACGCGTTGGCACAACGACATTAGTTTGTCATTTGTAGAACCTTGTTCAGATGCCAAGATTAATGGCAGAATAACAGGGCAGTTACAGTGTGTGTCTTGAAAGTGAAATTCCCCCCACCATTGAGCACAGCTCCTAAAGGAACCACGGAGAATGATGGATCCTCTTTAAAGGGATATTGTTGCCCTTACGGCATTTATTGTAATTAAAGGGCACGAAACTGTTTTAAGTTTATAAAGTATTCTAGGGGGTTATTCATAAAAACAATTCTTATCGCTTTAAATGTGCCTAATTTTGACCCAACAATCAAGAACTGGTATAGCATTTAATTTGAAAGCCCTAACATTCTGATTGGTTGGGCAAAATTAGCCACAATTTTTAACCGATAAGAACTTTTATTACCACATCTCCCTGTTAAGCTATAATCCTCCGTTCTCCTGACACACACCCTAGTGGGGGATGGGATGATCAGGGAATAGTAAAATCATGCAGGTGGTAATTGAATTCCCTGTTCGTCACTACAACTCCCTGACTGTTTTGCAAGAATTCTGGTATTTGAGTTTTCAAATATAAATTTCGAGGTTGGAAATCCTGTACAGATATTTTCAAAATGTAATCTGTAGGCTGGACCGCACCAACACCTACACCCCAACCCACTGCCAACACTCAGCTGCATTACTTACCTTAAGGACCATAGGAAACCTACTTCCGAAGGCCTGGTACACGCCAGCAGTATGTTTTACATTTATCTACATATAGTATACGTAAGTATACATTTATACATAAGTATACATATAGTATACATTTATACGATACATATAATTAATACATATGTAACCTATAGTATACATTTTATACATTATAGTATACATATAGTATACATTTATACATATAGTATACGTATAGTATACATTTATACATATAGTATACATATAGTATACATTTATACATATAGTATATATTTATACATATAGTATACATTTATATCATAGAGTAACATCCTAGTATCCTTTATACATACATATATTATCATATAGGTATACATATAGTATACATTTATCATATAGTATACATATAGTATAACTTATACATAGAGTATAACAAATAGTATCATTTATACATTATTAATACATATTATACATTTATACATATAGTATCATATAGTAAATACATTTATACATTAAGTATACAAATAGTATAGCATTTTATCCCTATTTATACATATAGTATACATTTATACTATACAATATTATACATATGTATACATATCGTATCATTTTATCCTATACATATATTTATACCATATAGTAATACTAAAGTATACATTTTATACATATAGTATAGCTTTTATACATATAGTATAACATATAGTATCCATTTATAAATATATTAATACATTTATACATAGAGTTTACAAATAGTATACATTTATACTATTTATACATATCGTATACATTTTATACTATACATATCTGATACATATAGTCTACATCTGGGGGAGTCTATATTTTAATACTATTACATATATTATACATATAAGTATACATATAGTAACATTATACTATACATATATTATACATATAAGTATACTATAGTATAATTATCATATAATACAAACTATTACTTATACTACTTAGTAATACATATAGTGATACTTTATACTATACATTATTATACATATAGTATACAAAACTAGTATACATTTAATACATATATATTCATATAGTATAACCATTTATACTATACCTAATTATACATATAGTTAATTACATATGTATAACATTTATACTATTTAAAACACATTATATTCATACTATATAGTATACATATTGTTACATTTTATACTCATACAAATAATTAATACATATAGTATACATAGTATAATCATTTATACTATACATATATTGATCATATACTAGACAAATAGTATACATTTTATACATATATTTATACATTAGTATACATTTACTATCTATATTAATACATATGTATACATAAGTCTACATATAAGTATACATTTACGACTATAACATAATATTATACATATAGTATCATTATACTATAATAATATATTTATACATAATAGTATACATTTAATACATAAGTAAACATATAGTATACATTATCACTAACCTATATTATCCACATTAGTACTAATATAGTATACATTTAACATATAGTAATACATATAGTATACATATAAGTATACTTTATACTATACTATATTAAACAATTGTATACATTTATCATATAGTTATATATTTATACATATAGTATACATTTATATATAGTCGAACAAATAGTATACATTTAATACATATATAATACTATAGTACTAACTTTTATACTATAGCACTATATTATTACTATAGTTATATCATATAGTATACATTTATACATATATTTCATATATACCATATAGTATACATAAAGTATACATTTATACATATAGTATACATTTATACATATAGTATACATATAGTATACATTTATACATATAGTATAACATTTATACATATAGTAATACATATAGTATACATTTATACATATATTATACATATAGTATACATTTATACTATACATATATTATACATATAGTATACATATAGTATACATTTATACTATACATATATTATACATATAGTATACAAATAGTATACATTTATACATATATTATACATATAGTATACATTTATACTATACATATATTATACATAATAGATAATATCATAATAATTTATACTATACATCATAGTATACCTATAGTATACATTTCTACTATACATATGATACATATAGTATACATAATAGTATACATTTATACATATATTATACATATAGTATACTAACTTTAATTCTATACATATATTATACATATAGTATACATATAGTACATTTTACATACTATATTTACATTATTAATACCTAATTGTATACACTTTATATAAATACAAATATTATACATATTCTAATGTATACATTCATACGTAACATAAGTATACATATACTATACAATAGTATACATTTATTCATATATTATACATATAGTAATACATTTTATACTATACATATATTTATACATATAGTATCATATAGTATACATTAGTATACATTTATACTATACATATATTATACGTAGATACAAATAGTATACATTTATACATATATTATACATATAGTATACTTTATACTATACAATAGTATACTATAGTTAACATTTATCTATACAATATATTATACATATAGTATACAAATAGTAATACATTTATACATATTAGTATACATTAGTATACATTTATACTATACTATATATCTTATATACATATACATATAGTATACATTTTAACATAAGTATAACATATAGTATACTTAGTATACATTAGTATCATATAGTATACACTTTATACTATACATATATTATACATATACGTATACATATAGTATACATTTATAAACTATGGCATATACTTGATCCATATAGTGAATACAGTATAGTAATACATTTAGACTAACATATATTATAATATAGTAGCATTATACTATAACATTATACTATAGGACAATAGTACATTTATACATATAGTATACAATACGTATATCATTTATACATATATTAACTATAGTATACATTTATCTATACCATATATTTACATATAGTATACATATAGATACATGTTATACTATAGGCATATAGTATACATATCGTATACATATATTATACATTTATCTATATTACATATATTATACACTATAGTATACATAAGTAATTCATTTATACTGATACATTATATACATAATCTTAACATA
>JAACNH010005242.1:0-20969 GCA_019447015.1 Hymenochirus boettgeri | reverse complement strand
AAGCATGCCTTTTGTCTGAGCCAATCAGAAGAGAGTGTAGCACTGGGCTTCTGCTCACAAGCTCAATAGGATATTATGGAAATAAATCTCTCTAAAAAAATAGTTCCACACCTTCATTACAATACCTATATAACTCAAAGGAACATAACCCTTACAGGCTCATTTACCCAGAGCTGTTACCGCGTTTGCAAATGTGGGTACATCCCAGTAGGCATTTAGCCACTGCGGGATTTTAATGCCAGCTATTTGCTGGCATTAAAATCCTCCGCTAAAACTAGCGCAAACTTGATATTAAATCGAGAGCGTTGGATGCGTGGGGGATTTTTGTGTAACCGGCGCATCCAACGCTAATATGGAGCTAAAGTCGGGCTAACCGGTAGCGAACCAGTTAGCGTGACTTTAACTCCATATATTTGCCCAGCGAGACTGGGTAAATGAGGCCCTTAGTCTGTAAGTGTAAATCTATTGGTAAGATAAACAGTATGCCACTACATACTGCCACTACAAGGAGAACTATAGTGCGTATAAAGTTTTTTCAAAAACAGTTAAAATGAAATGTACCTGGGGTAGGGAGGTAGGATTGGTACATTCTACCTCCCAATGTCATTTCTATGAGAAATGGCCGCACTAAGTAAACTGCTTCTGTCAGGCTTCCTGAGTGCTTCAACACTATCTTTAATACAGGACAGCCCAGGGCCATAACCTGGCAGATGAAAACTGCATGTGCTGTATGTCCTCAATCAAACAATATTGGCAGCTGGAAATAAGCAATCCTACCTCCCTGTCCCAGGTAAATTTCATTTTTACAGTTTAGTTGTCATGTTTATTGTTTTATAAAAACAAATATTCTCAGCAACAATACAGTAATACATGGTGCTCGATTGCTGGCTTATAACCGGGTGTATCTCTGTCATTCAGGTAGGCAAGACTTTTTTTTTTAAAATATTTCTTTTGTTTATTCAATATTTTTAAGTTATTTGAAAGGAAGGAACTTATTCGAAGAAACTGCCATGGTTGGATACTTTCTATTTAAGGAAAATACAGTCTTCTTTATATGGAAGATAGATTGCTTCAATAACACAGAGGAAACACTTTTGGAATCTGAATAATTCCCATTCTGATCTAATAGATTTTGTCCTATATTACATCTGTCCCACAATGACTCAGCAAGGGTTAACGCAGGCTTAACTTGGCAAAGCTTTTCACTTCAGTAAACTCATGTATATGCTAAAACACAGACTAAATGAATCACATTCCATAGCAATCCCTTGTTACCAGAATAGAAACCATTTTCATGGGGTATTACTGTAACGGTGACTCTAGACTGTAAGCAGCATACAAGCAAAGGTTCAAAGAAGACATTGCAGGTCGAGACGAGGGTAATTGGTTTGATAAATGACTTCTGTTCTTATAACTGATTGTTGATGCTTAAGATGTATTGTTACAAATGACCCGTATTGATCATAAGTGCTACACTTCAAACAATGCATGTATGTTCTGGACCTACTCATTTGTACAGGGGCTTTGAAAAGGAGATTCCCAACATTAATGTCCCTGAGACAAGACTACCAGACCTTGCCTGGGTTTTATTAGACCTGCTGTTGCCTGGTCCCTGATCTGTAAGCATCAGTGGGAAAAAAATAATACTTTATGTGTGTCCAAGTGATTACAGTAAGTGTGAACAATATTTGGGACATGGTTGGAAAGTCTCGATTTGACTCCAGACAGGAATAGAAAATAGTCATATATAATACACTGTATGCACTGGTAGTCAATACTGTCTCCTGATAACAAGATTACCATTGGTGACCCTGTTTTACTGTCTGTGAACAGAAATAATCCACTACTATTTTTGTTGTCTGCGGTTTAATTGGCAGAGAATGAGGGTCACAATGTATGATATTAATGCATTCTCCTTATCCTGGGAGCCTCCAGAATGGCAATGCTAAGCCCTCCCCCTGGCGGCTCCTCTTTCATGCGTGACTGTTAGAAATAGGGAGAAGGTCAAACAAGCTGGCTAGGGGGAGAGTGTTGAGTTGTCAGCCACTGCATGAAGGGCTTTTTTAAAAGCTCACTAGGAGGCTTAAGGGCTTAATCAGGAGGTAGGAGCATGCTCTTATACCTCTCAGTATAATATGTAGATGTGTCTTTTTTCTTCCCAGCACTAAACAATAAAATTAGGCATGACAGGATGTAGTTGACTTTTAACAACCTACTGTACTAATGTGATATATATATATATATATATATATATATATATATATATCGCTGTATACACAATATGTGTGAATAAAACTTGTTGTTGGAAAACAAAGTCCTTATGTGTGCACTGATACAGCTCTATTCTACATAAATTCCTCATCAGGAGCACCAAGGCATGTGAATTTATTAACATACTAAGTGAGTGCCCACCTCTACTGCTGTTGTATATATATATATGTTAGGTAGGTTCTGGTGATGTAATCGTCCTGACGACGGCCCACATGGGTTGAAACGCGTTGACAATTTGTTGAATAAACTTTACATACTTAGACCCAGGAGTGCCTCTTTGTTTATACCTATATTGCCTTGTTTTTAGATGCACCCGGGCGGCTGATTATGGAAGGCGTGTGTGCGACCCTACCACATACCTATGTATATGTATACAGCCTACATCTGTCTCTGAACAGAGAAAATATTCCCAGGAAGTGTACTATATTATGTTGGTGTTTTCTTTGCTAGTAGTGCTTTGATTGGCTGGTTTTTCCTACTTTCATTGCTCTTCTTATCTACTCACCAGTAAAAATATTCCCAGACAGATACCATAACATGGCAGATACCCAAGGATTTCTCTGTACTGTTCTGTAAAATTGAGCAATGCAGTACCTTGCTATGCTGATACATTAATCTATTAAAAAGAGATCACGTCCTACAAAGTATGCTGCGTGTATACACTCAACACATTCATTGTTCAGCACACACAATATCCTGAGCATAGCAGTTCTTGTAGAAAGGATGACATAAATGGATCAAACTCATTGATTTGAAGCAATCTCCTGGGAACAACCATAGACTCCTTTTTTGCTGCCTGGGCAGATATGCTTGTGACTATAGAGGAGCAGAAGTGAATAACTCCTAGAATTTCAGCATTTGTTCCCATAAACCTGGAGAAACGTAACTAAATGTACTAAATGCAGGTGCCAAATAGAATGTTCATTTGAGTGCTGTTGAGAAATTTGTGTTCATGCCAGAGATCTTTTGTTCTATGTGTTTCCCAGACCTGTAGAGTCTTGTTAAAACAGCTTCAGCTGCAAGAATTAATATTTTGATTTGCTGTTTGTACCTATTTGGTACTTGTTCAATAATTTGTTCTCTATTAACAATAGGATCAGGGTCCCATTGTACTGAGTGCCAAAGCACTCTCCACAGGCGTCAGTTGCTATCAAATGTTTTCAAACTGTATACGTAAAAAGGTATAATCTGATTGGTTGAGGCAAATTAACAGCTCCTCTTACTGAATAAGGCTGAGGCCACACTGTAACACGCTTGTGCGTGAGAGCACGTTGACGTGCGATCCCGATCCCCCTCGATTCGCAATCAAAGCGCATGCAATTGCGCAAAAATTGTGGAGGCATGCACTCCGATTTACGCAACGCAGAGCTCCCTAGCGCACTAGTGTGGCCACATCAAGTGGGCCCTTAGCCTGATAATTATATTATATATTTGCTCAGATACGGTAAACAAAGATTATTCAGACAATATTCAGGGTTCAGATTATTCAGACAATATTCAGGGTTAATGGTATAAGTATTATTATTATGGATTTATATAGCAACAACATGTTCAGTAGCACTTTACAATTACATGTATACATTCACATCAGGCCCTGGCCCGAAGAGCACATTTATTTGACACATACAACCTATCAGTATGTCTTTATGGGGGGACACCCACACAAGCACGGGGAGAACATACAAACTCCTTGCAGATGTGTCCAAGAGTGGATTGGAACTCAGGACTGAGATACCGTGCTGCCTATATTAAATTAGAGTGCCTTTTTCTGTTGCAAATTCACAGGGATTAATACATTTTGCCCACACTAACATGCTAAGTTTTGCCTAATATTATTGTCCAGTCAGCAACAGTTATATCTGCCCTGAAGTAGCGTAACTAGGAATAACTAGCCCTTCCAGCAATACTATGATGGGGCCCCTATCCGTGCTTCATCCACAGTTGTTTTCTGGGAGGAGGCTATCTCTGTTATACGAAAAATAAGAAAATTGGGCCCCTTGGCTCCCGGGCCCCTGTGCGATTGATCCCCCTTCTCCCCTGTAGTTACGCCCCGATCCTGTTGGGATTTCAACACATTAATATTATATAAAATGCCTTGAAAGCCGTTTCCGTAACAAGGGTCTTTCTCACTACTGTAATGGGGATTGTAAATTCAGGGAAGAGGATTGCTAGCCCCAGTCAGGTTTGTATACAATGCTTTGACAATTATATGGTAGGCTTGATTTCTTATTTCCCTACAGGGATATTGTATCCCGGGTCTGATATCCAGATAGATATGGCAGTAAATGTCACACTTGATTTTCTGTTAAAGTTAACTTAATGAATAATTTAAGATTCTTTGGAAACATTTAATTAGCTGAAAGGGATCCTGGGATCTTAACTAGATATATATCTTAAAATGAAAGGTTCTTAGAAAGCGCCCCTCTTGTTTTACACTGTTTCCTCAAAAATGGAAGAGAGATATCATTAACCCTAAAGATGTCTAGTTATAAAGGGGAATGTCTACATTTCTGAGGGCTCCTACAACCTGTATAAAGGGGGAAATAATTTTAGCGTGGTCATATATTCCACACAAGCACAAATTATCTTTATATTTTATTAATGGAAATTATCAATTACTTTATGTATGTGCCAACAAAGTAGCACAGAGATGGAAGAATAAAACAGTCAATCTTTATGAAGACATTACAAAAGGTTAGATTTACATTAACAAAGTACATAGACATAGATTTCCTAGTGGGTCTGATAAACCTTTAGTCACCTACTTCCTATGTACCTGTGCCTCTCACTCACACACAAGTATCTACAGGGCCAAGAGTTACTGGGCCTTACACATCTCCTTCCACCAAGTAATGTAGCCTTTCAAGTCGCAATGGAAATGTTTTCAAACTCACACTATGAAGGAGGCTGAAAACCAGAGAGCTTTTTAAACTTATCATTTGGATAAATGGCTACCTATGTACCTTTGCCCCAACAGAAATCAGTGCACTCTTACCTGGGGGTCATAATAGACTTCCATAAATTGGAAAGTGTTTATTTGGATGTAAGGTTACTTATGTACCTTTAACTGGCACATAGCCTTAGAGTTACAATACACACCCAATCATTGAGTGTTCATTTAGATAAAAGGTTACCTATGCACCTTTGTTCCTTGCTGACAAACAACACCTTCCACTATGTACTGTTGTCTTGAGTTTGCAATGAACATCTGTGTTTCTGCAGTCCTTTGGGCTCATTCATAAAAGGGAACATTTTGGAGCAATTTCATTTAGTAAAATCGCACCAGAACGCTTTGCTATTAGAATGGAATGGTACAGTTCAAACCTATGAGCTGGGATGCCGTGTGTTGTTTCCAATGTACTTCCTGTAGTGGTTTTTGGCATTAACGCATAGCGGTGCCCTTGAAATCAATGGACACCACTATGCAATAACGCAGGGGAACATTGCAAGCATGATGTTCCGCTGGGTTATGAAAAACCCTAGTGTGAACATAGCCTTAAAAAAACAGAATCTCATGAAATTCTGTGAGGGTTACATGGTTATTTCCATGGAAACAACAAACCATAACTGAACCAAGAAGATGCTGCATCTAAATAATGAGGTGTTGGGCAGGTTTTACTATAAAAAATGGTCTGCGCTGTTCTGGGTAAACTGGGCAAGACATCTGCATGGCATATAATGTGCCGCAAGACATCTGCATGGCATATAATGTGCCTTTTGCTATGTAGGGATATAGGGAGGCACATCTGGAATGCAATTTTCTGTAGTCATTAATATCCACATGCCATGTTGTTTATGCCAACTCTAGACTGGTATTAGATACGGGGTTATTTCTCTGGGTCAATGCACAATATGCAAACGTCCCTAATAATCTGCTCAAATGTTTCACAAAATTGCATGCCATAAGTGTATTACAAGGCATTAAAAATTACTCTGTATTACATTTTACTGAACATAGCTGCTTCATTACCTGTCATGCTATTAAACATCTTGGCATGAATTAGATTAATGGTTTCACTCACTTTTCCTTAGGGGAGAATGAAAGGATATGCAATTTAGTAGTGTACTTGCTTTATTAGGTCTCTGCATATTACTAGATCACGTTTATGAGAACGATCACAGCTCTAGGTAACATTGTACGGTTTCATGTGATTCACCAGTTATTCAATTTCTTTCTGTGCAGATTATTAGATGTCTCTGAGTGCTTGATTGCACGGAGAGAGATGAACTCACTGTCATGGCTGTTTGTTTAATGGTTTATTAGTTAGCAATGCATTTTTTCCATCCACCTGAGGATTCTTAGGAATTTCAAGCATATTCAGCAATATTTAACAAGCATTAGATACACTGAAGTGTCATTCAAATCATTAATGTCATCCCAAGCATATATATATATATATAGCTTATGAAGTCCTAAAGATTTTTTTTATATGGTTACAATGAGTGTTTATTGGTCCTTACTCTCTGTAAATTATTTTTAAAATGTTCTAATAATATTAAATCTAAGCAGTGCCCATCAATCAATTTGTTTCACATTAGGTGGTGGTGTTAATACATGGGTAATTTTTTCTGATTGGTTTGATTAAGTTGGGAAATTTATTGAGCAGAAACTGAATGGGAACATTTCTGCCAGTGGATGCAGTCAGGGGCATAACTACCAGTGAAGCAGGGGGCCCCGGGAGCCAAGGGGGGCCCATCTTCTTGTTTTTTCAATGACAGATATAGCCTCCTCCCCGAAAACCACTGTGGATGAAGCACAGATAGGGGCCCCAGCACAGTTGCTGGGGGCCCAATGATTCCTAGTTACACTACTGTATGCAGTATTTTGCTTTAAATATCCCCAAGGTAAATGATTCAGGTACCGATCGGCTGCACCATGTTGCGCCATCCAGAGTGGATAGCATGCCTTAGGGTTTCATAGGATTATATTATAGGTTTCTAAGTCCTTACCTTACCATGTTATAATTACCCATCAGTTACCGTCGTTTCCTAATAGGGATTAACGTTTCTGGTGCTATTGCGTTTATCCATACATACATGCCAGTGTTTTTTCAAAATAAATAAAGACTTTAAAGTGCAACGCCACTGTCTGGATTCCACACAGGTTTTAAAAATGACAGTACAAGTGTGATGAATTTCTTCTATAGGGTAAATACAGGTATACACTGCCCATTTATCAAGATGGCATGTGTCTTGTGGCATTGCATTTGTCAAGACAGGGACTTAACACATTTAGCTCAATGTATTTTCTTAGTTGAAGTCCCTGTCATAAGAAAGACACATTGAAATATCAAGTCAAACTCAACATCTCTCGGTCTTTGTTCTGTTTTCATGTTTCATTCATTAATCATTTCTAAACATGAGATATTATTGTTAAATAAAATGTGGATATAATTCAAAACTATGTTTTAATGTTAAATTGATATCATTCGACATCACGTCAGGAACAAATGACTCCAACTAGGGAAAAGGCTGTTGTATTTCCTTTACGCAGCCTTAACCTACAGTCCGTTGGGGATACCCAGTTAACTGCTGTTACAGTACAGGAAAGAGATGAGAAATGGGCAAGGAGCTGAATGTGTTTATAGGGGAATGTTCACAATACACATTCATCTAATAGAAAGCAGCGAGTTTAATGACCAATTGAAGGGAGGTTTCTTTCATTGGCATTTTTTCCCTCCGTCTTTCTTAAATGAATTAGGAAATAAATACATTGCTGAAACGTGAATTCCAGAAAGTACAAATTCATTTTATTGAAATAAAATAGCTTTTTTTTTTTTTTATTACATTCATGTAATATTCATGTAAGACCACCTGGACCTGTGGGCTACCTGAACCCAGATAAAGAATATCCGGCACTATTTTCAATACTGTATTGCACTACCACGCTTTACTGCTGAAGTAAAATGCCATTATTTTCATTAGAACACAGTTGCGTTGGAGTGGTCATAAAATCATGCTGCAGTCGTAAATTAAAGATACCGATTGGTATTTTATGACTGTGGCTTTATTTTATATCCACATCATAAAACGATAGTGGCCAGAGGGAGGCTTGGTATCTGTAAATACCGATACCACACCTTTATAAATAGCGCCTATTGGTAACCTCCTAAGCTTTTAATCCTTTATTTAACACTTTGTACTGCACTGATCTAAATGATATTCAGAGAGCCACAAGTATACCTACGAGGCATATTTAATATTGCTGTTGTGGCTCAAGGCAAATTTGAATGTGGTCGAAAACCCTACGTGGCTTTAACGCCATTCATTTGTTGGCAAATGTGATTAATTAAAGGGCATGTTCAATCCCCACACAACGTTTGCTCTCTGCTGCCTCCTTTATGGCTTTGCGAGATTGCAAGGAGCAGTGCAGCTGTTGTAAGTCATTTGCTGTAACATTATGGCTGCAACGCGGAAGTGTGGCAGAGATCGGAGAGCGCAGCTTCTTATGGATGGGTCACATTTTCTTACATGGTAAGAAAGGCCAGCATTGTCTCAGTTTTAGCCAGGAGGAAGAAATCACTATATATGCACTATAGCATAAACTCTAACACAGCTTTCCCCATAACAAATGACCTACTGTATCCTTTTTTGAACACTGTTGAATTAAACATTCTACGTACCAGTTTTAAGATTATTGAAAGCACAGTTTAAAGGATGTCTATACTCTGTTTAAAAATGGAAAGTCCCTGGGGCAGGGAGGTTGGATTGGTTAGTCCTACCTCATAATATAATTTCGTTGAGGAGCTACAGCACTTACAGTTTTCATTGGCTAGGTTAGTCCTGGACTATTGCTGTATTACAGATAGTGCTGAAGCCAGGAGGAAGACTGGCAGAATCAGCTTTCTTTGGACAGGTGCTCCTCGCAGAAACAACGTTGGGAGTTGGGAATTACCAATCCTATATCCCTGTCCCGTGTACTTTCAGTTTAACTGTTTTTTTAAAATAAACTTTATACACAATAGTGTTTTTTTAAAGGGCAAGCCCAGCCCAGAAATGAAAACTTACATACAGGTAAATCACCCCCCAAACCCCTAAACGGTAATAGTTTGAAATCTGAAATATATAAGTCTTACCTGAAATCCTGCACAATGTCCTGTTTCCCCTGTTTCTGCTTCCTGGTTCTTCCAGTTAGCAACTGTCAGTTATGGATTTGTCAGTTGACATCACATCCAATGACTGAATGTTAATTCCCTGTCTGCCTCTTCTGAGCATGCCCAGGCTCAGTACAGGTTTCTAAATTGCTCAGTTTCCATGAGGCATCCAGAAGCATAGCAGGCATACAGTAATGAATTCGTAGGACAAACTATGATATATCAACATATTTTAAAGAGGCCGTTCTTTCTAAAAGATGTTCTTATGAGGGTAGAGTTGTCCTTTAAGGCTATTTCCATGTCTGAGAGATCATTCTTTAGAAATCTATTGCTTAATGAAGCCAGGCAAGTATTCTAAGTATTCCTGATAGTGCGGCAGTATTAGTATTAGAGTCTATAAATGATATTTAATTTTCCCTCACTAGCGTTTACCATTCATATTAATGAATTCAAAATGCAGATAAATAAGGCTACATGAAGCATATATTATGACTGTTTTACTGAACATTCACAAGAACAAACTGTACGCTGGAAGTCCAATAAACCCTACTTATAGATTGAGAATATTTCACGTTAATAAAAAAAAATAACCGCGCGCTGCCTTGTCATCTTATAGTGTTGTCCCATATTAGCCATCTCAGGCCTATTATCTCATCCTCCTGGAACTCAGAGGGGAAACACTGTCCAAGACATCCGCTTCTAACCTCACGATAACCAGAGATAAGTCAGTCGTTCTGAACATTTCAAGCCTCGCTCAAATCAATGTGCTGCTTAAAATTTTAATTGATTTGTGCATTGATTTGAATTGATTCCCACTGTGGTTCACAATACGATTCCCACACAAACTGCATTTTGCGGGCCATTGTTCATGGCTTTGATTTAAAATGAATCGATTTGTCATTGAAAATGTTGCAGGTTTACTTATGTTTATGAATAACCAAACATCAAAGATGTGTATAGTTAACACCACTGTAATCACATCTGTTCCACCATGTAGGTTTTTTTTATTTGCTGTTGATGAACCAATGATGTTTGTTTTGATAACTGAGTTGTGCTCATTACTTCTTAAGCTTCTTTCCAGGTAACCAAGGATCTAGGATGTAACCTTTAAACTGCTCCTTAGATATCTCCTTGTTCTACATTATTTACTTATTAATACCAGCAAGCCCTTGATGTTGCAGCACCGTGATTCTGAGATTGTCCTTTCCCATTGTATTTTCTATGCAGCAGCCTTTCCTGATGACTTATTATTTTACTACTGTACATTTTTATTGCTTCCATCTCGGCATTTTTATGGGTTTTGCAGTGAACTTTGAATTGCCCATACATGCACACGTACCCAGGGAAACACGAGTAAAACTCAATTACGGCCTTTTTTGTGCGCGCGCCTGCGCTGGGAACTGCGTCATATAATATGTGAATCGGAAGTGAAAATTTGTGCCAAACTCTGTGCTGAAAATGTTTGTTAGAAATAAATTGGAATTTAAAGCAGATCTAACGCCAGACTGACGTGTTAGCCCTTGTTTACATGTGCACAATGCACTATGGATATTTTTATTCATATTATATATGTTTACCCAGCATGCTATATTCTTATGATACACCAAATACAGGGTTTGATACAATAGATACAGAAATAATATGTATGTAGGCCACACATGAGTATAGGGGTCCCTGTCGTACACTCATTTTATGATTGTATGAAATGACCCTGATGGCCCTACAAACATGTTGCTTGGCAGTAGCGGAGCAGTCTGTTCTGTCCAATGGGGCCGATCAGCAGACACCTTATGGCAGGGGAAAGAACAATGGTCACTTGACAGGCAACATCACTTACCCATTTGTCAAAGTTTATTCCAAACAATGCTGCTAGATGGCTGTACGCAGCATCTCTCTCTGGGTAATACAGTGAGTCTTGGCTTTCATAAAGTATGAGCAAAGTGAAAAAATACAATGCTGTATTTCTGTATTGTCCTCGTGTTTGTGTTTTACACTTATGGACTTGATAAACATTTTGAAAACAGAAAATATAGACATTTTATAGTGTCAGCATTGAAATGGTTAATGTAGGACTCCAGTAGACATAGATGACAACCTTATGTGACACTCGCGATACCAGTTTGGTCTTTACTGTATATACATTAACTCTTTATCATCCTCCAGTTTCTCTGCACCAGGCAGATCTGCGCTGTTTAGTCCTGCTGTTCCCCAGCGCTGGGCCACCTTACTTTCCTCCCTCCCCCCCACTCAGCTTTCAGGATTCTTGCAGCCTCATTACATTTTCATTGGCGGGGGTGGTGAGAAACGGCCAGATATCCAGACAGTTTTTCCATTTCTCACCGCCCACAATCAATGATGAAATCCCTGAGTGTGCAGGGATCTGATAGAGCATACAGCACAGACCTATTGGGAAAGGGAGGGGAGCACCTTTAATAGAATATCAACAGTGAGTCTGCTGAGAATACAATGGATTCACTATACTTTCTCCTAACTACGGGGGCAGGATGGGATTTAATATGCTGTACCTGTTAGATTGCCCTGCCGATGACGAGATAAAACGCTAATAAATCTAAATCCCTAAAATGTACAATCTAGAAATAGAAAATTTTCTAGATTTGGTTTTTTTTTTGGTTTTGTTTTTTTTCTATAAAGCCTTTCCATTGCATTTCCATTGAAACCAATGCTGTAGGTTTGGAGCTGGGTTTCTGCCATTACATTAGCAGCAGATATTTTCTGTTCTCTATTGAGCTAGTGTTGTTTTCAGGAAGCCGTCTTGGAGATCCCTCAGTGTTCAGTACCTTGGCCAAAACTCCTTTCCAAAAATGCTGCCGTTCCGTTACGGACAACGCGTGTGCCAGAATGAACCCTGGCAATGTCAAGTGTCAACAGGCAGCACTTTTTATTTAATAACAAACACAGATGGAGCTGCTGCTTTGTAGAAATGAAAAGACAAGCACTAGCTAAAAGAAACAAATAAAAGAAAGGGTATGTTTTACCAGATCCCATATAGCACCTTACTCCATGTTAATTATCATCTCTATCCTATAAAATAGACTGGACTTCCAATGGTAACTATCTTTTCCTAGGCTTAGAATGCTGAGTGGACATTTAAGTCTGCTCGCATTGGATTTATATCCTTTAAACTAAATAACCATATTGAACTACTGCAATGTTTTACCCTAGAGGTAATCCATATTTACTGTATGTACAGAATACTCGTTTTCTTGCAACTTGCCTTGTAATTCAATTTTATTATCCAGCAAGGGTATTCGGTTTTTTTTTTTCACCTATACCTCAAACCAGAAGAAGTTCCCTATTCATTTTCTATTCAATGGTAATGGATGATCTGGTGCATTCATTACATGCATTGAGGAGCCATATTTTCCATATCCTACGATATTGTGATATCCCATATTATGCAATGATCTGATCATGTATGGTGGATCATATGTTTTTACTAATTGGACATGTTACAAAAATGTTATCAGGCTAATACTGATGATTCTGGGATTCTACAATCTGTATTGTTGTGTGCATGGACATCCTAAGGTTAGCACAGCAGTTTTTCCTGTGATTGTATGCCTTATCCCTGGAGAACTTCCTCACAGTATTATTCTTCTAATGCCATTCTACCATAGCATGTTCAGATGCTCTGACCCTGGGTGCATTGGCCTCATTAGGAATAAGCTATAGACACATACTAAATTCAATAAGAGAAGGCTTCCTGTACAAAATGCCTGCTTTTAGTATGAAGTGCCTTTAATCTTAGATTCTCAACCAAGTTTAAAGCTGGGTACAATGAATTAATACAAATAAGGCCTAGTTAAATGGGGATAAAGCTCAGATCCCAACCAAACTATAACAACACACTTGACAACAAGTGTCTGATAAGATAGTGAATGAAATACTGTTTAATTCAGTATCTAAAGCTGGGTTCACACATTATCGCTAAAGGGCCAATCCTGTCGGTACTGCTACAATCGGTCCTTTATTGATGCAGAAGAATGTCCAGTGCATCGGAAAACGGTTGTTACAGGCGGTAAATTTCCCTCAATCGCAGTCAGCTCCCTGTACTGTAGTATACAAGTAAAAAAAAAAAATCTTTGCTGTATTTTGCACTATAAGGCAAGTTGTGCCCCTTTAAAAAAAAAAAAAAAAGTTACTGTAGCCATCTGATCAATGACCAGGACCATGAAAGCTATTTTCAATGGAGATATTTATATATTTCCTAGAGCTTACAGTGAGAGGTTGACCATTTGTCTACAGAGCAACTGACATATAATATTTGCAATGAAAATTAGCTCACAGAGCATGCAATGTATTATTGATTATTACAAACAGGCAGGATGACAAAGATTCCACAGAGTCCATTTCCCCTGCTCTCTGTGGCATTTTCCAATAGCAAATAGTGGATGTAATGGGGTGGAGAAATACCATTTGAAATTTAGGCAGTCATTATTATGGTAAGTTTCCTTTTGCCCAAGTTAACCCTTCCCTTCCGTAACTCTGTACAGTAAATGATGTGCAAACTGTGATGTGAGCGTGTGTTGGTTAGCTCCGCTTATTGGAGGAAGGCTTTGTAGGAGGGCTGGGAGCTGTCCGAGGTCCTGCTTTCTGCCTCTGTAATAATACCTTTGCAATTTACATTAAGGAATAACTGGATGGAGTAATGGAGCAGTTTGCAATTAGTTTTCAAAGTACTTATCTCATTAAAGTAAATGAATTATTGATTTACTGACACTCATGCTTTTAGTAAGAGGCTGAATGCCATTCTTGCTCCTACTCTGCCTTAAAGATGCAGGTCTATCATTTCATATTTTCTATAAGTGCACAATTGGGCAGTTTGTCAGCATTTCCTTCTCGTCTGATTTACAGAATAGAACTGTATTTAACTGTTTAAACCCAGGTAGACTTCAAATGACATATATATTCAAATTAGTACTTAGCCACCCCCTTAAGTGCCAAGGAAGAAAATTGTAAGGCAGCTATATAATATGTATAATAAAAAGGCATCAACAGGTTGCTGCCATTGTTATTTTCCTAGCAGGATGCTATGAACGAGACATTTACACACCCACACTGCTACTTGGCTCACATTGTGTTATAATGAAGTTAAGTAAATTGTACATACTGGGTTTGATCATTTGAAACAAAAATGACTAGTAAAGTCCAAAACAACTTGTGGGTCTGCACTTTATTATTTTATGTGTTATCCTTGGTATATAACTGTACCCCAACATGCAAAACACATCAAAATAATATAAACACATACTTAAAGGATATGTACTCTGGGAAATGTGTTTTTTAAAATTTCCCATTACTGGAAAATATGGTTCATCCCAAATATCAGTGTGAACTGCATGGTGGGAAATTATTTCTCTCAATGATGCCTCATAAGGATTATTGAGCATGCATGCCCTCACCGAGAGTCAGATAGTCTGGCTGGCGTACTGAGGGACTGAGCTTGAGCAAAACAAGTGCTGGATTTAAGTCATACAGCAACAAAAACACATCAGAGTAAGTGCTGCTTACATATATTCATTGTAGATTGAAATGAATGAAGTCATTTTTTTGTATACAATTCCTTTAATATGGTCACACATACTTTACAACAACTTTAGTCAATCTATTCTAAATTATTGATATTATATACAGCCAATTTGACCCTTATACTATACATCTGTTCCTTCCAACTTCAAACATCTGATTGATTGGGGGACTTAGGTAAATTGGCTGTTTTTCTTCCTGAACCTACCAATTGCCCTATTAAAAAGAAGTATGTTCTAGGGTTATATGTGAACTAAAGGGTAGTTTAAGGCAAGAAATAGAAGTGCTCCCACTAGTAAGATTCACTTTCATTCAAGGGGCAAGAAAAAGACATCAGTATAATAAGTTAAATTATAAGATAATTATAGGTATAATGCATTTGCCCCTTTAAGTTTAGGACATAAGATACATTTGATGTTGTTTTATAGTCGCATAAACAGGAACACTGGTAGTTAGCTGGCATTAAAAAAAGTCCCACAAAATCTGTCCTATTCCTGTAATAAACTTCCACCCTGTGGAAACTCACACATTATCTCACTGGGCCCCACACACTCCAGAGCACATCCTAAACCATTGCATCTCTACCAAAGAAAAACATTGAACTTGTTGAAAGTTTCACACTTGCAACCCTGCAGCACCATCACACAGTATAGTATAGTATAGTATAGTATAGTATAGTATAGTATAGTATAGTACAGTGTAGTATTTGAGGTTGAATAAAAACATATGTCCATCCAGTCCAACCCATCTTGCAATATCCTCATTTCCTGCCTAACTGTAGATCCAGAGGAAGGCAAAAAAAAAACACCAAATTTATGAAGGGGAAAAAATTCCTTCCTGACTCCCAAGTGGCAATCGGAAATTTCCCTGGATCAACTCTACTTTATGTATCAATACCAGTAACTTGCAACATTCCTTGTTTGCAGAAACTCATCCAGCTTTTTTTTTAAACTGACCAATGAACCTGCCATAACAACGTCCACTGGAAGACAGTTCCATAACTTTACCGTTCTCACAGTGAAAAACCCTTTCCGAACTTGAAGCCTAAACCTTTTTTCTTCAAGTCTTAAGGGAAGGCCACTTGTCCTCTGACATACTCTATTGGTGAACAATGCCCTAGATAGTTTATTGTATGTTAATGTATTTATACACAGAAATCATATCCCCACGCAGGCGCCTTTTCTCCAGTGTACATAATTGTAACTTTTCCAGTCTCTCTTCATATTCAAGCTCCCCCAATCCCCTTATTAATTTAGTTGCCCTTCTCTGAACTCTTTCCATTTCAAAGATGTCCTTTTTGTACACAGGATTCCAAAATTGCACTGCATATTCCAAATAGGGCCTTACCAATGCTTTGTAAAGAGGGAGAATAACATTTTCCTCCCTTGAATCCATACCTCTCTTTATACAAGACAATACCATGCTGGCTCTGGATGTTGCTGCCTGGCACTGATTGCTTCCTTTAAGTTTGTTGTCCACCAAAACTCCAATATCCCAAGATCCAGTGTTTAGATTATTTACTGAGAAGCAATTTAAAAAAAAAAAATAATAATGGTAATAGCTAACGCTTTATAATAACATAAACTTAGGTGATCCCCCATGTAACTGCTGTATTTTTAACTTGTGCTTGGTCCTAAAAAATTAATTCAATTGTAAGTGTTGCTCCTCCTCTTTTATTTAAGCTCCTCTACTGCTGGGAGCACCTTCTCTCTGGTCAAATTATCGTTTTGCACTGGCCCCATACTTGAATGGGACTTTTAATCCCAATCTCAGAGAAGAATCTGGGATCAGGTATTGATTGTTTTTAATGTATATATTACTTTAGATAACTGGAACTTGTAGTTTAGTAAATCTTTTGTAGGTCAAGGGAGAAATCTGGGAACAACATAAGATTGTTATTGTTATTGAGGTGTTTGAAGTCATCTCTAGAGCAGGTCAAGCAAAGTATGGTGTCCCTATCTCGACTGTTAAGAAGGTGGGGTGGGCGATGAGCCTTGCCCAGGGGTGGTCGTATAGCTGGTATGCAGTGTGCCCTTTCAAATGTAAAAGCCACGCTCAGGGCATCCTGGTCAAAGTCTTGTATCAGCCATGATTCCAAAAACTCCTCCAGTTTCTCTCCCTCCGACCCCTTTAGAAAATCCCACAAATCTCAAATGTTGCCACCGCAATTCGTTTTCCATATCGTCTGCCCATTACTTGTAATGAATTAGTGGTTGTTGGAGGTTCTCTCATCTACAAAACAACACCTTAATACCCCTGATCTCTGCTTATTATGTCACATTATGTGTTGGAAGGATTTCAAACTTTCTTTTAAAGGAATAACACAGGATTGAAATTAACTTGTCCTGCAGTAGATCAAGAAACAGGTATGTGTGAGAAACATAATGGGCTCCCATTTTAATATAATACATTGTTCAACTATGAGAGGTGAGACACAGATGGATTCTCTGACTTCTGATGCATTGCTGTTTGGAGGCTTTAGCGGTCCTTTACATTTATAGGATAATAAGGCTAGAATTTCTGCCTTGATTGCTGTCCTGTCGTCTAAAGCTTGAATCTTTGGCTTTGTTTCTTCTTTAAAAGTTTATTTTCTATTTATAAATGAGCCCTTCAGATGTAAAAGCCCAGTTGTATTGGCCCTGACTGAATTCATGTTGGGTATTTTGCCAATGATGGATCACACCGTCATACTGCAGTCAGCCTATTCTGACTATATAAGGCTGCTTGTTAAGAAATACATTTGTGTGTCATCCGCATACTGGAAATACTGAATCTAAATTATGTGATTAGATTAACCACAGACAAAATATAAGGAGAAAAATAGAAGCCAGAATACAGAACCTTGGAATTTCTTATGCAGAGATGAATGTTTGACAAATAACCATCTGGAACACCTAACAAACTATAAGTAGAAGATGGGTGTTTGATCCAAGAAAGGAGACATCTACGGATTTATAATATATGTAGATTATAAGAGTAGCCTGAATTTGCTTAGTGTAGAGGATAATGGGTAAAGTAATGGTATATTTTAAATCCGTAACATTGCCCCTTCCAGTGATGTTGCAAGAGTGCAAAGCATTAAAAGGATGGCAAAGGGATAGGATACCAGCACCAGATGGAGAAATGCAAGACTTCTGCTACATTATCTGGCACATTTTTACCATATGTACTGTGGCAAGAAACAGTCAGCTGTGGCTTTTAATGATTTTAATGTCCCCCGACAGGATGTTATGTTCAACAGCCAAAAGAGCAGGGTGACCACTGTGAAACGGAAACCCAAGAAAATCAAGCAGACAAAATATTACAATGAGTTTTCAAATATAAGAAGAAGATATAGATACTGGGTGATAGTTACTGGGAGAGAGTTACAGGAAGGGAGAGAGTTACAGGAAGATAAGAGGCTTTTGTGAGTATGGGGTTCACCAGTGCAATAATTTATTATAAGGAGAGCTAAAATATGGGATGATGGAGAGATACATTGTCAATGTTCTACCTTATTCAAAGAGAAATAAGATTTAAAAATAGATTTTATATTTGTGAATATGGTAGTCAATACTAAATTGAATGTAGTGGTTTCAGTCATATTCCAGTTACTCAAAATTTGGTAGAAATAAAGAGCTGCTGGAGGTTAGGGACATTCATCATTTCTTTTATTTGTCAATATTATGGGAGAAGTAATGATGTTTATCTTGAAGGTGTGTTGAGGCAGGAAGCTAATGAACTGGTCATGTTTAGATATCTATGTTCTTGACCTGATGACCTGAGTCTTCAAGTGCAGCTATAGTAACTAGACCATGTTCCCCATATTCCTGCAGGGGGGTAGGAGACCTCACTTTTTTATTTAAACATTTTAGGGATTTAGGGGGGATTTAGGGGGGGGGATTATCTTATTTGCCTTTATTTGTTCATTTGGTCAGTAGAAAGAGACACAGATGGTGGAAATGATCTAGGTTTGCACACAGAGGACAGATACATTTCGACCCCAATGCCCTTACTTTCAGGATGAGAAGTATGACAAAGGGATAATGACAGAATGTCAGCTACCTGTAGGAGACAGCAGAGTCTAAAGCCGATACATGTGTCTCCATACAGGAAATAAGCTTAGACATTAAGCAATAGTATATCTGTATCGCACATAAACGCATCAGAATATTAATTTTGAACACGAAGAAATATTAAATTGTGTCCAAACAAATGAATTGTTGTTTTCACACATTCCCTCTAATGTGATCATCTCTAAATCACAGAAGGATGCACATGCAGCCCAGGCTTGTTTAATTCTAAATCTGTGGCTTTCATGCGTGTAACATTGCTAGCACACCTTCCTCTCACAGAAACACATGGAAGGATCCCTTTAAAAAAAGCCATAGATTTGTTGTGCATTGTCATGCTGTGAATAGCCACCGCTGACCATGTAGCACCCAGCACATATTATTACTGTTAGTGTGCACTCCTATCTGAGTCCTGTAGTCACATTGCACATGCTGGGATTTGTAGTTCGGTGAATGTCTATTGACCTTTTAGTGGGTACAATAGAAAATCATGAGCCAATCCTAAGCCTAAAATGTTGACTTTAAACCACCTTGGAGCTAAAAATAGGCATGGAAACAATTTATTTGGATCTGCATTGGTAGAAAGAGGTGGGTGATAGGCCACAAGTAACTTCCTCTGAATGCAGATTATGTTTTCATTGTGTTTCATTGGCTTTTACTTGATGTACATTAATATCTCTTTTAAACTCATTTTCTCATTGTGAAATGATTCTCTAAGAAATAACCTCTTTTTGCTTTATGATGGTATCATGTTGAGGTCTTTATAGTTAGAGTGTTCTGTGGTTCTAGGCATGGTGATGCTTGATCATTGGTCATTACAGTAAATAGGACTAGGTAAATAGTAATTTGTCTACTTCTGCAGCATTATCTGGCACGGGAATGTTCGGTGACACAAGGCTGGAAAATAGATGCTAAGGCAGAGGAATAATATCTAAGTAGCTAATATTGTACCTGTTCAGGGAACAACCTGAGACTTTTAGCATCTACTGACAAAGGACCTGTTGGGAGATATTGAAAGTCTGGTGCAATGTCCTGTTGGATCCAGGTCTATAAAGATAGTAATATCAGTGAAAAGGACTACATACTATACACAGAGGAGGACTGGCCCAGTAGGGCAAATTCCCCTAGGCCACACTTTGCTTCACTAACTGGGCCATGGCTGGTGTTATGTCATTCCACTTTGCCAAACAGAGTTAGACTGGTCTGCAAATGTTCCATTAAAGTCCATGCTCTCTAGCTGCTCCTTTGTACCTTGGTGTTCCCTGATTTAGTGTTCAGTGAGATTCTTTCACTTATTTACATTAAAACAGTGAGTGTTAATTGGATTAGGGTGAGAAATTAAAATTCCTTCTCAGTCTCCAATATTCCGGTTATAATGAACAGAATCATGAGTGTGATGAAGTGAAGTAAACTATTCAATCAGGAAAAAGTCCCATAGTTATATTGATATCCCTGTGTGTAGTTAGCAGGGGTGGGAATGTTAGTTTCTTAAGTGATGCTGCCCTGCAGTCCAAAAGGGCTTAGTTCTCCCCTGACCACACAGACGCAGGAGAAGGAGGGTATTATTCCCACATTTATTATTGTGCAGATAAGACTGAAGTGTTCAACATGTCTGAGTATTTAACCCTTCCCTTTCTCAGGAAATGTCTTGTGTGTATGAATGAGGGTCTGATCCCCTATGGCACATGTAATCTATCTTTCTTTCATCTTCTTTCTTTCTTTTTTCCTTCTTCTTTTCTTTCTTTCTGTGTAGGAAAGAGCCTTTGTTGTGCAGTTGATGTAAAACACTCCTACATTTCACTATATTATTTATATGACTTATTCCACTTTTGTTTTAATTAAATAAAGCCAAATACCACAAATCATATTATCTGCAAATTATGATATCCGGTTCATCTAACAGCAGAACTAGTTTGAATATCTTCACCTTTATGTAATAGTATAGTATAGTAATAGTATAGTATAGTATAGTAATAGTATAGTAATAGTATAGTGTAGTATAGTA
>JAACNH010005241.1:0-20969 GCA_019447015.1 Hymenochirus boettgeri | reverse complement strand
TATACAGGGAACTCTGGGTACCACTCATGTATTATAAGGGATAATGTATCCCCTACTGTAAATTATAAGGATATTAGAAGTCACTGAGGAGTTCTGTGTCAATATGAAGGTACAAGGACCCAGACTGAGTTATACAGGAACTCTGGGTACCACTCATGTATTATAAGGGATAATGTATCCCCTACTGTAAATTATAAGGATATTAAAAGTCACTGAGGAGTTCTGTGTACATATAAAGGTACAAGGACACAGACTGAGTTATACAGGGAACTCTGGGTACCACTCATGTATTATAAGGGATAATGTATCCCCTACTGTAAATTATAAGATATTAGAAGTCACTAGGAGTTCTGTGTCAATATGAAGGTACAAGGACACAGACTGAGTTATACAGGGAACTCTGGGTACCACTCATGTATTATAAGGGATAATGTATCCCCTACTGTAAATTATAAGGATATTAGAAGTCACTGAGGAGTTCTGTGTCAATATGAAGGTACAAGGACACAGACTGAGTTATACAGGGAACTCTGGGTACCACTCATGTATTATAAGGGATAATGTATCCCCTACTGTAAATTATAAGGATATTAAAAGTCACTGAGGAGTTCTGTGTCCATATAAAGGTACAAGGACACAGACTGAGTTATACAGGGAACTCTGGGTACTACTCATGTATTATAAGATATAATGTATCCCTACTGTAAATTATAAGGATATTAGAAGTCACTGAGGAGTTCTGTGTCCATATAAAGGTACAAGGACACAGACTGAGTTATACAGGGAACTCTGGGTACCACTCATGTATTACAAGGGATAATGTATCCCCTACTGTAAATTAAAGGATATAGAAGTCACTGAGGAGTTCTGTGTCCATATAAAGGTACAAGGACACAGACTGAGTTATACAGGGAACTCTGGGTACCACTCATGTATTATAAGGGAAAATGTATCCCCTACTGTAAATTATAAGGATATTAGAAGTCACTGAGGAGTTCTGTGTCCATATAAAGGTACAATGACACAGACTGAGTTATACAGGGAACTCTGGGTACCACTCATTTATTATAAGGGATAATGTATCCCCTACCGTAAATTATAAGGATATTAGAAGTCACTGAGGAGTTCTGTGTCAATATAAAGGTACAAGGACACAGAGTTTACAGGAACTCTGGGTACCACTCATGTATTATAACGGAAATGTATCCCCTACTGTAAATTATAAGGATATTAGAAGTCACTGGGGGTTCTGTGTCTATATAAAGGTCAAGGACACAGAATGCGTTATACAGAAACTTTGGGTACACTCATGTATTATAACGGATAATGTATCCCCTACTGTAAATTATAAGATATTAGAAGTCACTGAGGAGTTCTGTGTCCATATAAAGTTACAATGACACAGACTGAGTTATACAGGGACTCTGGGTACCACTCATGTATTATAGGGATAATGTATCCCCTACTGTAAATTATAAGGATATTAGAAGTCACTGAGGAGTTCTGTGTCAATATAAAGGTACAAGGACACAGAGTTATACAGGGAACTCTGGGTACCACTCATGTATTATAAGGGATAATGTATCCCCTACTGTACATTATAAGGATATTAGAAGTCACTGAGGAGTTCTGTGTCTATATAAAGGTACAAGGACACAGAATGCATTATACAGTAAACTTTGGGTACCACTCATGTATTATAACGGATAATGTATCCCCTACTGTAAATTATAAGCATATTAGAAGTCACTGAGGAGTTCTGTGTCCATATAAAGGTATAAAGGTACAAGGACACAGACTGAGTTATACAGGGAACTCTGGGTACCACTCATGTATTATAAGGGTAATGTATCCCCTACTGTAATTATAAGGATATTGAAGTCACTGAGAAGTTATGTGTCTATAAAAGGTTCAAGGACACAGGCTGAGTTATACAGGGAACTCTGGTACCACTCATTTATTATAAGGGATAATGTATCCCCTACGTAAATTATAAGATGTTAGAAGTCACTGAAGTTCTGTGTCTATATAAAGGTACAAGGCCACAGAGTTATACAGGGAACTCTGGGTACCACTCATGTATTATAACGGATAATGATCCCCTACTGTAAATTATAAGGATATTAGAAGTCACTGGGGAGTTCTGTGTCTATATAAAGGTACAAGGACACAGAATGCGTTATACGGAAACTTGGGTACCACTCATGTATTATAACGGTAATGTATCCCCTACTTGTAATTATAAGCATATTAGAAGTCACTGAGGAGTTCTGTGTCCATATAAAGTTACAATGACACAGACTGAGTTGGGAAACTCTGGGTACCACTCATGTATATAAGGGATAATGTATCCCCTACTGTACATATAAGGATATTAGAAGTCACTGAGGAGTTCTGTGTCTATATAAAGGTACAAGGACACAGAATGCATTATACAGTAAACTTTGGGTACCACTCATGTATTATAACGGATAATGTATCCCCTACTGTAAATTATAAGCATATTAGAAGTCACTGAGGAGTTCTGTGTCCATATAAAGGTATAAAGGTACAAGGACACAGACTGAGTTATACAGGGAACTCTGGTACCACTCATGTATTATAGGGGTAATGTATCCCCTACTGTAAATTATAAGGATATTAGAAGTCACTGAGAAGTTATGTGTCTATATAAGGTTCAAGGACACAGGCTGAGTTACACAGGGAACTCTGTGTCCACTTATGTGTATTATATGTATAATATACCACTACTATAAATTATAAGATATTAAAATCACTGAGGAGTTCAGTGTCCATATAAAGGTACAGGACACAGACTGAGTTATATACAGGGAACTCTGGGTACCACTCATGTATTATAAGGGATAATGTATCTCTACTGTAAATTATAATGATATTAGAAGTCACTGAGGAGTTCTGTGTCCATTTAAAGGTACAAGGACACAGGGTGAGTTAAACAGAATCTGGGTACCACTCATGTATTATAGGGATAATGTATCCCCTACTGTAAATTAAAAGGATATTAAAATTCACTGAGGAATTATGTGCCTATATAAAGTAAAAGGCTGAGTTATACAGGTCAGGGAACTCTGGGTACCACTTATGTATTATAATGTATAATTTATATGCACTACTGTAAATTATAAGGATATTAGAAACCTCTGAGAGTTGAGTGTCCATATAAAGGAAAAAGGACACAGACTGAGTTATACGAGAACTCTGGGTACAACTCGTATTATAAAGGGATACTGTATCCCCTACTGTAAATTATAAGGATTTAGAAGTCACTGAGGGGTTCTGCGTCCATTAAAGGTACAAGGACACAGGTGAGTTATACAGGAACTCTGGGTACCACTCATGTATATAAGGGATAATGTATCCCCCTACTGTAAATTATAATGATATTAGAAGTCACTGAGAGGGTTCTGTGTCCATATAAAGGTACAAGGACACAGACTGAGTTATACAGGGAACTCTGGGTACCACTCTTGTATTATAAGGGATAATGTATCCCCTACTGTAATTATAAGGATATTAGAAGTCACGAGGAGTTCTGTGTCCATTTAAAGGTACAAGGACACAGACTGAGTTATACAGGGAACTCTGGGTACCACTCATGTATTATAAGGGATAATGTATCTCACTGTAAATTATAATGATATTAGAAGTCACCGAGTTCTGTGTACATTTAAAGGTACAAGGAACACAGACTGAGTTATACAGAGAACTCTGGGTACCACTCATGTATTATAATGTATAATTTTATCCAGTGCTGTAAATTATAAGATATTGAAGTCACTGAGGAGTTCTGTGTCCAATAAGGTGCATGGACACAGGCTGAGTTATACAGGAACTCTGGGTAACATTCATGTTATATAATGTTTAATTTTCCACTGCTGTAAATTATAAGGATTTAGAAGTCACTGAGAAGTTCTGTGTTACATATAAAGGTACAAAGACACAGACTGAATTATACAGGAACTCTGGGTACCGCTCATGTATTATAAGGGATAATGTATCCCCTACTGTAAATATTAGAAGCAAGGCCCTGTAAAAGTAGAAATGAAAACATTGCATCTGGATGCACGGGCACACTCGCTGTCTCCCTACAGTAGCTGTGATTTGATTTTGCCTCTGTCGGCCTGCCTTCACATCTCCTTACAACATATATTACCAGTCACTGTGGGCAACTTGCATATACCAGTCTGTGTGGGCAACTTGAATGTTATAGTGACTGTGGGCAAGTTGCATGTACCAATCTGTGTGGGCAACTTGCATGTACCGATCTGTGTGGGTAACTTGTATGTACCAGTCGTGTGGTCAACTTGTATGTGCCAGTCTGTTTGGGCAACTTGTATATACTAGTCACGTGGACAACTTGTACGTACCAGTCACTGTGGGAAACTTGTATGTTATATGTTATAAATATATTAATTTATCTGAATAATGACTTTCACCTATCCCCATTTGTATATTCTGTATATTATTTTTACAGCGCTGCGTACCTAAGTGGCGGTATATAAAAAAATTATACATACATACATGTACTAGTCACTGAGGGCAACTTGCATGTACTAGTCTGTGTGGCAACATCATGTACCAGCCTCTATTGGCAAATTGCATGTACCAGTCTGGGTAGGCAACTTGAATGTATCAGTCTGCATGGGCAGCTTGTATTAACTAGTCTGTTTGGGCAACTTACATGTACCTGTCTGTGTGGGCAACTTGCATGTACCTGTCTGTGTGGGAAACTTGCTTGTACCAGCCTGTGTGGGCAATTAAATGTACCAGTCACCGTGGGCAACTTGTATTTACCCGTCTGTGTTTGGGGCAGATATATTTCCACCCTCCATATGGATTTATATGTCAGCCTTCCAGTTCAACAGCCAATGCTAGTTCACCAGACACGTTAAGGTCAGGGCTGACCTATCAGTGTCTGGTGAACTTGAGGGCTGTATAATTCCTAGTCAAGATTTGACAACACACGCTTCTTGTCTAGGTGTATGCTCATATTTCAATTTCTATATGTAATGTAATCCAATTCAAGAGAAACACTGTTTTAAACATCCATTTATTCACTTTACAGAAAACAGAGACAACTGGGTTGCTCTAATTGTTGTACTAATATCTAGCTTGGTTTGGCTCAAACGTGTTTTTAACTGTCTGGATGTCTGGCCAATATAATGCTTACCATAAGCGCATTTGATTGCGTATACTACCTATGGTGACATACATGACATCCCCTTTTATGCAGCTGTACCAGTGAGTGCAGGATAGACAGGGAAATAATGTCCTTCTATTTATGGCCCGTTATAGTTACTTGTGTTTTAGGTTTTTTAGAGCCCATATCTGCTCTTTCTAATGGGTCTCTTATTGAACTCGATCTTTTATATGACATCAATGGAGGCTCTTTAAGGTGCCCATACACTACTTAGATATTAGACAGATGTCTAATCTTTCTTTAGCCAAATGTCCTATCTATCTAGTCCAATCTATCTAAGAACCGCCTAGCCAGTTTTTTCATGCATTTAATTTGAGATGACAAAATGAATGGGTCAGATAGGAACATCTCAAGATAAAAACCACTGCTTGTACAATGTGTGCTTTAGACATTAGATAGATATCTCAAATCTATCCAATGTCTGCCTGTGTGTGGCCAGCTTTAGAGGACTCATATCTCAGGGAGATTGGTGCAGTTTTACTCCAAAGTGTTTTCACCACATGGCTAATTTTTGTGATATTGTCATAATTTGTTGTACTTGGTGACAAACAACTCGTTTTTACTTTTTTTGCTTGTTTTGCCCTTTGTGCATACATCTTTTCTATGTTTTTTTTTTGAGAACATTACTAGGATATGGTCTTGTACTGAAATTTCCCTCATCCAACTCTGTTTCACCTTTCATCTGTCACTAACTCTTTTCCCCTAGAATTGTGATTTGGGTAATGCCCATTTATCATGGTTTGGATCTGAGGAGAACAAATCTAGTAGTCCAGACCTAGACCTAGGGTAAGACCCGGGGGCCACACGCAGCCCTTGACTGCCCTTCAATACTAGACCTAGACCCATTGATTGTCTGAGGCTGGATAATTTATTTTATAAAAACAAATAATGAATTGATCAAATGATTTTATGGATCTACGATATTACAAACTTTCTATTAAAACTTGAAGTAAATAAAAAAACAAAGCAGGCAGTGAACCAGGGATATTAATTTAATCTGTTTATAAACCCGTTCTGCAATCTCTTTTGAGTTGAACCTATTGGCCTGGCCCTTACAAAAGTTCAAGTTCCTCATGTGAAATGTAGTTGCCCACCTGTAGTAATGGTTTCTTATCTGAAAACAGATTGGTCACCATTCTTCCTGAGTCAATATTTGTGTAGACATATTTTGTGTTCAGAATCATTTATTGTCGTGTATGCTGGGGCCACATTTCACCCCATCGCTGTCCCATTTATTTGTTCATAGTATGAATAAGAAATCCTTTTAAGTACCATAATCATTATCTTACACATAAACTCACATTGAGTACCATCACATTTCATCTCTTAGTATATACATTCTCCACTGCCTTTAGGACACACTTCATGTGCCATATTGGTATAAAGGTTCTATATCCATGGACAACACATAGATTTTTAACTTTTGTTTTTAACTCTCTTTTCTTTTGGATTTCTCTGTTGGGTTCCCATTTAGTTCACTATATACATCCTTATCTTCCAATATTTATTTATGTTTTAACATATTGTTCCATTCCATAAACCACCTTCCCTTCCCCTTTATCTCCAGTTTTATCACAAGATTATTGTTCCTTTTTAATTTTTCCAATGCATTCCTTTATTGATTTCTGTACTTCTCTTTAAATTCCTTTTCTTACCTTTTAAACTCTTACTACTGTTTGTACAAGGTTTTACAAGCTGGAGAACATTATCAGGAGTAAATTTAACTTTTTACGCTTTTTTCTTCTGTGTGATAACATTTAATAGTTTGTAATTTATGTATCTAGCTTTAGGCTGGGTACACACACAAGATATTTTCGGCTAACCGACCGATCCATGGCACTTTCGGTCAGTCGGCAAAAACTATATACTAGTTAGTGTGGTGTACCCAGCCTAAGTTAACATGGTTTTTAATTTGATACAAATTTTCTTGCCTGCCTCTAGAGGACGTTAGCTTTAAAAGGATAGAAGTAAACAGAAGTTATGTTTTTTATTGGCTTGTCAAAGGATCTGTCAATCTGTGCACCTCCACCTTGGATCAAGGTGAGATACAGGTCCATCTGAAACGTTGCCTGTATCTCACTTATCCCGAGTGGAGGTCCACCTGAAACGTTGCCTGTATCTCACCTTGATCCCTTGTGAGGTCCACCTGAAACATTGCCTGTATCTCACCTTGATCCCGGTGGAGATCCACCTGAAAGTTGGCCTGTATCTCACTCCCTTGATCCCTTGTGGAGGTCCACCTGAACATTGCCTGTATCTCACCTGGATCCTGGGTGGAGGTCCACCTGAAACGTTGCCTGTATCTCACCTTGATCCCGGTGAGATCCACCTGAAACGTTGCCTGTATCTCACCTTGATCCGGGTGGAGGTCACCTGAAATGTTGCCTGTATCTCCCTTGATCGGGTGGAGGTCCACTGAAATGTTCCTTTACTCACCTGATCCCAGGTGGAGGTCCACCTGAAATGTTGCCTGATCTCACCTTGATCCCGGTGGAGATCCACTGAAACGTTGCCTGTCTCACCTTGATCCCGGTTGGAGATCCACCTGAAACGTTGCCTGTAATCTCACCTTGATCCCGGGTGGGAGGTCCACCTGAAATGTTGCCTGTATCTCACCTTGATCCCGGTGGAGTCTCACCTGAAATGTGCCTGTATCTCCACTTGATCCCGTGGAGGTCCACCTGAAACGTTGCCTGTATCTCACCTTGATCCCGGGTGGAGATCCACCTGAACGTTGCCTGTATCTCACCTTGATCCCGGGTGAGGTCCACCTGAAATGTTGCCTGTATCTCACCTTGATCCCTTGTGGAGGTCCCCTGAAATGTTGCCTGTATCTCACCTTGATGCCGGGTGGAGGTCCCACCTGAAATGTTGCCTGTATCTCACCTTGATCCTTGTGGAGGTCCACCTGAAACGTTGCCTGTATCTCACCTTGATCTCGGGTGGAGATCCACCTGAAACTTGCCTGTATCTCACCTTGATCCCGGTGGAGATCCACTGAAACGTTGCCTGTATCTCACCTTGATCCCGGGTGGAGGTCCACTGAAATGTTGCTTATCTCACCTTGATCCGGGTGAGATCCACCTGAAACGCTGCCTGTATCTCACCTTGATCCCTTGTGGAGGTCCACCTGAAACGTTGCCTGTATCTCACCTTGATCCCTTGTGGAGGTCCACCTGAAGCGTTGCCTGTATCTCCTTGATCCCGGTGGAGATCCACCTGAAACGTTGCCTGTATCTCACCTTGATCCCTTGTGGAGGTCCACCTGAAACGTTGCCTGTATCTCACCTTGATCCCGGTGGAGATCACCTGAAACGTTGCCTGTATCTCACCTTGATCCCGGTGGAGTCCACCTGAAATGTTGCTGTATCTCACCTTGATCCCTGTGGAGGTCCACCTGAAACGCTGCCTGTATCTCACCTTGATCCCGGGTGGAGGTCCACCTGAAACGTTGCCTGTATCTCACCTTATCCCTGTGGAGGTCCACCTAAACGTTGCCTGTATCTCACCTTGATCCTTTGGGGTCCACTGACGTTCCTGATTCATTGGTGAATAAATAAGAACAATTTTTCAATAGACTTTGGTTATCTACTGCAATTTGTTTATTCGTGATTATGACTGGGGAGCAGCCCAGGTGGCAGAGGAACCAATTTGGAGGAGTTATTCAATACCCCGTGAGTTTTATAGATATTTCGCGCTTACACCCTTTAGAGACAAAGATGAATCCCGGTAATCCGACAGGATTCGCCCTTTATCGGGGATATGTGTACCCAGCTTTACTCTGTCTAGCGCCCCCTTGCTTTATTACACATTTTTAAACAATTCTCCCATGGTATTTCAATGGCTTAGGAAGCCAAATCCCTGATGCCAGATATTCTAATAATAATTCTCCTGGTTTAAAAACCAACGGTTTGTTATTTCAGTAGATACTTTCAGGGAGATCCACCCAGAGCCTCACGTACCGCACGGCTCTGGGTGACCCTCACCAGCTATGCTGACGTTAAATACTTACATTGTGTGCCTCTGGTAAATAGACTTCCAACGGCTTTAACCAGTACAAGCTCACGTTATCGTGTCCTTACACTCCTACTTTAGCACACTTAAACAATAAAAATAACCCACGTCGTTATCGCAGCCCTCCTCTACTGACACTTCTTCATTCCATTAATCTCCCAGGATTTTGCAACTACATTAGAATAAAATAGATTATATCCGCACTCTAATCCCCTCACCCCAGGGTAACTCTCACTTTCTTCTGCCTGCCCCACCACCTGCAGTCTGAATCTTTCCACCGTCATCCATTCTGAAGTCTTCAACCTCCTATTGTCCTCGCCGCTTACAATGTGAACCACTGATCCCATGGCCTCCTTCCTACTCACTCAGACTCCTTTCCCCCGCTCTTTCTCTACATTTTAATTCCTCCCTGACCTCTGGGATTTTTCCTGCTGCCTTTAAACATGCGTGTTCAAACCTCTCTTAAAACCCTCTCTGGACCATAACTGTCTCTCAAACTACCGCCCTGTCTCCCTTTTACCATTTGCATCAATACTCCTTGAATGTCTGTCTCTACACGTATTACTAAATACCTCCATGCTAATAACTTATTGGACCGTTACAATCAGGATTATGACCGGGTCATTCAACTGAAATGGCCCTCTGCAAAGTCTCAAATGACCTACAAGATGCACCCCAAGGACGGTCTCAGTCCTCATTCTCCTTGACCTATCGGCTGCCTTTGATACTGTGGACCACTCTCTTCCTATGCAGATTCTATATTCCTGGGCATCCGAAATCAAGCTGCGGCGTGGTTGTCTTCTTATTCTCTAAACAGATCCTTATCTGTCTCTTTGCTAATAAGACTTCCTCTCCGGTGGGGGTTCCCCAGGGCTCGTTTTGGACACTTGCTGTTCTTCCTCTACACTATCTACACGTTCCTTGGGCTTTAAGTATCACTTATATGTTGATGATACCCAACTTTACTTGTCCACCCCCAAGCTACCCCTAAAGTTCAATCCCAAATCTCTAAATGTCTGTCTCTCTATCGTCTCTCCTGGATGGTGCACCACCGCCTTAAACTCAATCTATCCAAAATGGAATTATAATTTCCCCCTTAAACTAGGACCTAGTCCTCCCATCTCCATCTCTATTCACAATATGGTCATCAACCCAGTTGAATCGCACACTGACTTGGAGTGATCTTTGACTCCTCTCTCTCCTTCCTCATCACATAACAATGTCAATAAGACGTGTTGTTTTCTCCTCTCGCTATATTGCCAGATCCCCCTTTTCTCTCTCTCTCTCCACTACTAAAATGCTCATCCATGCCCTTATAATCTCCCGTCTTGACTACTGTAACATTCTACTACTTACTTGGACTCCCAGCTTCTCATCTCTCTTATCCCAGTCTATCTTAAACTCACCAGCTTGGATCATCCGCTCTTCTCCAATAGAGAACCCTCAACCCCGATACTTCAGTCCATAGGGTGGCTTCCCATCAACAAAGAATCATATTCAATACCTGCTATTAACCTTTAAATCCCTTCACTCTACTGCACCTCCCTACTTATCTTCTCTCTTGGTCCCTTATGTCCCAAGCCGTGCCCCGCTCCTCTCAAGGAAATCTTCTCCACAGACCCCAACTAACACTGCTGCCTCCCGCATTAACCTCTCTTGCTGCTCCCTAACTTTGGGACTCTCTCCCTTTTCTCGCTTCGCCTGGTGACATCCATTAATACTTTCCAATCTAGAACTGTTATCCTACATTTTTGAAAACCAACACAACAAATTATTGTTAGCCACCTCAAGCACTTTGTAGCCACCCCCACTTGTATCTGTATGCTGTCCCTCCCACTTAGATTGTAAGCTCTTCAGTCAGGGATCTCATTCTAATGTGTCAAGCTGTTTGCACTTATATCAATTTATACATAATTTATATATATGTATTCTTAACCGATGTTATGAAATTGTATTTCATTTTTATTTATCTGTATAATTGCACTTATCCCCTGTTTGTATAATCTGTATTTTATAATGTACAGCGCTGTTACCCAATGGCGCTTTATAAATAAACATACATACATACATTAATCGTGCTTACTGATCGTAAATCGGTTAGTGCCACTTAAAAGTCCGAAAGAGCTGACACATTTGTTTAACAAAAATATTCAGATATTACGATTCTCAAATTACTGTAGATCTTTGTTTTGCCGCGGAGAAACTTCAGCTCTTGTTTTAATCCACATTATTCCTTCATTTGGTATAAAACTCAATATAACGTCTACTGACTCTTTGCTACAAGTCTCTATGTAAATCCCATCTAACTCCCCAAATCATTAGACCAGAGAATTGAAATTGTTCAAGGCTGAAGATTTTCTAAAGTCAGTTTCTCAAAAGAGAGAGACGGGACGTTTTTATTGAATACAAAGTCCGTTATCCATTGTGCTAGGCAACTCATAAAATTGTTATCAGATGGCAGCTTTGTTTATAAGGGTAAATTCTTCTTTTCTTATCTACAGGATAAGGTGACATTTATCCTCATATGCACCATAGTGGCTTGTTGTTCTATCTACATCCAATGTCCTCAGAGAGAGGCAGCCATATTGTTTTCCTTGGACAATGAAGTTCTATGGTGGAAAATCTCTTCTTTATTAAACCAATAATAATTTATTCCTAACTTCAGATTTTCAACTCTCCAGTATCCTCACTAGTTCAATGAAAATGGATCTTATCAGTAAAAGGAACAAAACAATTTAACATTTCCTGGTCTATCAATATTTATTGAGGCTTTAACCCAATGTCTTCTACAAGAACATTTTTCTCAACCAATGCGAATCTCCTTGGTTTTAATTCCATAAAAAGGGGTTTATCACAGGGGGACCAGCAGTAAATATTACCGAAATGAATGTGAAGGTTCGGGGCGACCTCACTAATTCCAAATCTGTGCACCACAGACAGACAATGAGAGGAACGTAATAGACCAGGACGGCGCATATGTGGGCAGCACAGGTACTGAAAGCCTTCAAACTGGCCCTTCCACATGGTCAACTACGGCCCTGATGATTAGAATGTAAGACAAGGCGATGAAAAGTATCTATCCCAATGACGGACAGGATGACAAAAAGTCCATAGACAATGTTCACCTTATTGTCCCATAGGAAACTTCATGATCTCCTGGTGCAAGCAGAATGAATGGGTTAAACATTTGTCTTGTTGTAAGGAAGTCTCTCTGATGACAGAGGAATAGGGATCATTACAGCAGATGCCGATGCTAAGTAGAATAATCAGGCTGGACCTGATGATTGTTCTACTTGTGAAAAAGGAAGAGTATCTAAGAGTTGACAGATGCTAACGTATCTGTCCACAGCCATGGCTACTATATCCCAGACTCCAGCTGAAAGGAAATGGATAAAGAACATTTGTACCAGACAAGAGTCAAACCAAATCTCTGTGGACCCAAACCAGAAGATCCCCACAGCCTTGGCATGGTGGTGTTTGGCTAAGAAGAAGAATCAATGCGGAGAGCATGGATAGAAATATGTACATAGGCTCATGGAGATCCTTTTCTAATTTGATGATGTAGAGAATGATGACATTCCCAAACACAGCGAGAAGATACATAAAGAGAAGGGGGAATCCGATCCAGAAATGAATGTCTTCCAGCCCAGAAACCCCACCGAAAATGAAAATGGTGCTGCAATTGGAAGCATTAGCCACACACATGGTCTATTTATGGGCCTTGCACAAAAGCCATATGTAGTCTGAAATGAAGATGTATATTGTAGTTAGTGTAGACAACCTAAAATACTACTAACATATAATAACTATAATAAACATTCAGGAGTTGTTTCAGTGAGCTTTCCTTTGTTGTTGAGAGTTCTTCTGTGCCATAAAGGTACAGACCACAGACTGAGTTATATACAGGGAACTCTGGGTACCACTCATGTATTATAAGGGATAATGTATCCCTTCTGTAAACTTAAAGGATATTAGAAGTCACTGAGGAGTTCTGGTGTCCATTAAAGGTATAAGGACACAGACTGAGTTATACGGGAACTCTGGGTACCCACTCATGTATTATAGGATATGTATCCCTACGGTAAATTATAAGGATTTAGAAGTCCTGAGAGTTCTGTTCCATATAAGGTATAATGACCAGACTGAGTTATACAGGGAACCTCTGGTACCACTCTGTATTATAAGGATAATGTATCCCCTACTGTAAATTATAAGTTAATAGAATCCTGAGGAGTTCTGTGTCTATATAAGGTACAGGACACAGACTGAGTTATACAGAACTCTGGGTACCACCATTTATATAAGGGATATGTATCCTCCTACGTAAATTATAAGGATATTAAATCACAGAGTTATACAGGGAACTCTGGGTACCACTCATGTATTATAAGGGATAATGTATCCCCTACTGTAAATTATAAGGATATTAGAAGTCACTGAGGAGTTCTGTGTCAATATAAAGGTACAAGGACACAGAGTTATACAGGGAACTCTGGGTACCACTCATGTATTATAACGGATAATGTATCCCCTACTGTAAATTATAAGGATATTAGAAGTCACTGGGGAGTTCTGTGTCTATATAAAGGTACAAGGACACAGAATGCGTTATACAGGAAACTTTGGGTACCACTCATGTATTATAACGGATAATGTATCCCCTACTGTAAATTATAAGCATATTAGAAGTCACTGAGGAGTTCTGTGTCCATATAAAGTTACAATGACACAGACTGAGTTATACAGGGAACTCTGGGTACCACTCATGTATTATAAGGGATAATGTATCCCCTACTGTATCGCCTGTGTCCTTGAACCTTTAATAGACACATAACTTCTCAGTGACTTCTAATATCCTTATAATTTCAGTAGGGGATACATTACCCCTTATAATACATGAGTGGTACCCAGAGTTCCCTGTATACTCGTCTGTGTCCTTGTACTTTATACCTTTATATGACACAGAACTCCTCAGTGACTTCTAATATCTTATAATTTACAGTAGGGGATACATTATCCGTTATAATACATGAGTGGTACCCAAAGTTTACTGTATAATGCATTCGTGTCCTTGTACCTTATATAGACACAGAACTCCTCAGTGCTTCTAATATCCTTATAATGTACAGTAGGGTACATATCCCTTATAATACATGAGTGGTACCACAGAGTTCCCTGTATAACTCTGTGTCCTTGTACCTTTATATTGACACAGAACTCCTCAGTGACTTCTAATATCCTTATAATTTACAGTAGGGGATACATTATCCCTTTAATACATGAGTGGTACCCAGAGTTCCTGTATAACTCAGTCTGTGTCATTGTAACTTTATATGGACACAGAACTCCTCAGTGACTTCAATATGCTTTAATTTACAGTAGGGGATACATTATCCGTTATAATACATGAGTGGGTACCCAAAGTTTCCTGTATAACGCATTCTGTGTCCTTGTACCTTTATATAGACACAGAACTCCCAGTGACTTCTAATATCCTATATTTACAGTAGGGGATACATTATCCGTTATAATACATGAGTGGTACCCAGAGTTCCCTGTATAACTCTGTGTCCTTGTACCTTTTATTGACACAGAACTCCTCAGTGACTTCTAATATCCTAATAATTTACGGTAGGGGATACATTATCCCTTATATAAATGATGGTACCAGAGTTCCCTGTATAACTCAGTCTGTGTCATTGTACCTTTATTGACACAGAACTCCTCAGTGACTCTAATATCCTTATAATTTACAGTAGGGGATACATTTTCCCTTATAATACATGAGTGGTACCCAGAGTTTCCCTGTATACTCAGCTGTGTCCTTGTACCTTTAATGGACACAGAACTCCTCAGTGACTTCTAATATCCTTAATATTTACGTAGGGGATACATTATCCCTTGTATACATGAGTGGTCCCAGAGTTCCCTGTATAACCAGTCTGTGTCCTGTACCTTTATATGGACACAGAACTCCTCAGTGACTTCTAATATCCTTATAATTTACAGTAGGGATACTTATATCTTATAATACATGAGTAGTACCCAGAGTTCCCTGTATAACTCAGTCTGTGTCCTTGTACCTTTATATGGACACAGAACTCCTCAGTGACTTTTAATATCCTTATATATTTACAGTAGGGGATACTTATCCCTTATAATACATGAGTGGTACCCAAGTTCCCTGTATAACTCAGTCTGTGTCCTTGTACCTTCATATTGACAACGACTCCTCAGTGACTTCTATATCCTTATAATTTACAGTAGGGGATACATTATCCTTATAATACATGAGTGGTACCCAGATTCCCTGTATAACTCAGTCTGTGTCCTTGTACCTTCATATTGACACAGAACTCCTCAGTGACTTCTAATATCCTTATAATTACAGTAGGGGATCATTATCCCTTATAATACATGAGTGGTACCCAGAGTTCCCTGTATAACTCATCTGTGTCCTTGTACCTTTATATGTACACAGAACTCCTCGTGACTTTTAATATCCTTATAATTTACAGTAGGGAACATTATCCCTTATAATACATGAGTGGTACCCAGAGTTCCCTGTATAACTCAGTCTGTGTCCTTGTACCTTCATATTGACACAGAACTCCTCAGTGACTTCTAATATCCTTATAATTTACAGTAGGGGATACATTATCCCTTATAATACATGAGTGGTACCCAGAGTTCCCTGTATAACTCAGTCTGTGTCCTTGTACCTTTATATAGACACAGAACTCCTCAGTGACTTCTAATATCCTTATAATTTACAGTAGGGGATACATTATCCCTTATAATATATGAGTGGTACCCAGAGTTCCCTGTATAACTCAGTCTGTGTCCTTGTACCTTTATATGGACACAGAACTCCTCAGTGACTTCTAATATCCTTATAATTTACAGTAGGGATACATTATCCCTTATAATACATGAGTGGTACCCAGAGTTCCCTGTATAACTCAGTCTGTGTCCTTGTACCTTTATATGGACACAGAACTCCTCAGTGACTTCTAATATCCTTATAATTTACAGTAGGGGATACATTATCCCTTATAATACATGAGTGGTACCCAGAGTTCCCTGTATAACTCAGTTCTGTGTCCATGTACCTTTATATGGACACAGAACTCCTCAGTGACTTCTAATATCCTATAATTTACAGTAGGGGATACATTATCCCTTATAATACATGAGTGGTACCCGAGTTCCCTGTATAACTCAGTCTGTGTCCTGTACCTTTATATGGACACAGAACTCCTCAGTGACTTCTAATATCCTTATAATTTACAGTAGGGGATACATTATCCCTGTAATACATGAGTGGTACCCAGAGTTCCCGTCCTGTGTAACAATCCCTCAATGTGATAGACATTACACTATATTGTGTTGTATTTCCTGAATTCACGACCAGGGCTCTGTTTTAAATGGTATAAGTGATTTGTCTATAGTGTTTTGTTTTGCACAGAGGATGAACAATCCCCAGTCTGATCCAGTTGAATTACCAGTTACAATCTCTGTGCTAAATGGAAATTGATTTTCCAGTTAAATGGTTTAATTAACAACACAGAAGGCGTTCTGGGTCTCACCTAACCTGATAGTCAGCAATCTCTCTCTCTCTCTCTGTGTCCCTGGATTTGGGGGGCTCTATTACACCTGGGGGTGTCTAATCCTCCCACTGATTACAGTGGTTACCCCCAAACCTTATCCTCAGTGATCCCCAGGATGGGATGGTTTCTTGTCTCTGTGATGTGGGACATTGATTACCCATTATGGAGATGGATGATGAAAGGATAATGAGAATTTGTCCCATTTAACGTGATTATCTCGGATAATTGGCAGACAGCCCTGGTGTGACTAATATCGAACCAGGTGCAGGACACACATTCTGACACGCACTACGTGCAAAGCAGCAGAGAAAGCTTAATAACACGCAGTCAACACACTTTAATATTGTCATCTCAACCTCTCTCTGGACCCCAAGAGCTTACAATCTAATGGTCATATTTATAACGCGTGTTGTTCCATAAATGGCGTCATGTTAAACGCGAGCAGTCTGTGGTTTGCAAAGTCCCCGTACAATACCAACCGTGGCACAGAATACTGATACGGTGCTGTATTTACCATCCACGTGGAATCGGCCGTAATAGAACACGGATCTCCAACCGCAGACCCCCACATATTTGAAAGCTAACAATCATAACCCTGTTTTACTGCTGCGGTTGGAATTTAGTGAACACGCCTATGAACAGAAACATGTCTGCAAACCCCTGGTACTGGTAATTTTATCGCCAGACCGCTGGCACCGACCCATAGAAATGGTCATTTCCAACACTGCGGTTAATAAATAGGCCCAAGAACCCCCTGGGCCCCTAGTCATGGAGAACATACAAACTCCTTTCAGATGCAGCCTAGTATGGATTTAAACCTGTGTCTCAGCGCCGTAACTGCAGAGCCACCAGATTAAACCCCACATTTTTCCAGCAGCTTCACTGTTTCCCTGTGAAGGGGATTAACCATCAAGGGTAAATCTACAGGGAGGGGGAATGTGCTGCATCAGGGGAATCCAACAATCATTTATCTACTTGGCAGCTCCTTTCAGGTTGGAACCGCAAATAATCTGATTGGCTGTCCCAGGAGCTCTAATCATTCTCAGTGAGGATGTGAGACATCTCTGGGAGATCCAGGTCCCTCCTTGTTTTCCTGTCCATCCCCTGTGGTTTCCTATAATGAGATCTCCAGCTGTCCTAGGAGATCACAGGGACTAACCCAGGATATATATTGTCACACTGGGAACAACTGGTAAAGGAACAGGCTAGGGGGCACCTGCACACTGGAGACAATCCAATTGGCGCTCCTCAGCACCTGGAGGTAAGTGGTTTTTATAGGATGTACCAGGAATAAACCATCTCACAGCCCTCTTTGTATTTGGAAGTTGGCATCGTCACTAACCAAGATTAAAGGCCAAGCGAAGACCATACGGTGACCGTTATTATTCAATCTTTCCATAAAGTTCCGTGTTCTTAGAATATGAAACACTGTGTTTATATTGGAATCTGCCCACTCACAGAGTTGGAATAAATATTATCATAGTACAGAGACGTTGGTTGTTGTAGTAACGGGGGCTCTGGTTCTGTCTCCCAACATTGACATTTTTATATCCCCCGTCTCTTAATGGTGTTTATTCTTATTCCGACTAACCTGATATCTCTAACTGGCTTATATCCCTCTACACATCAACATAGAATCATTTCTATTGTCGCCCAATTGCTGTAATGTTTACCTGTTTTCTATTTGGTCATACTTTATTCTGCACATTCCTTGGGGTCACCCCCGTCTCTATAATATTCAGGGTTTATTTCACACTTTATCTGAACGCAATGTGTGATCTGTCATGAAGAGTCAATAATATTTAATAATGTGTGTGGGATCTGCCAGACCGCTTGCCGTGCTAGAAGAAAATGAATCAACTTTCACGCACACCACCAGCATCTTCTGTTTCTTGCATATACCATCGGGTAACATCAAACAGAGTCTGCGACTAGTTCAATTTTTTCAAACTCGCTGCTGTATTTTCGCTAATTATTGTAAATTCTATAATTATCGAATTTACGGGCCTTTCGCTAACCTTAAATGTATCATTTGCTAACCCTCGAATGTATCGTTCGTTTTCGGTAACCCTCGAATTTATGGTTCGTTTTTCACTAACCCAAGAATGGAAATTTCAATAATATTATTTAAGTAATTTTGTTTGTTTTTGTTTAATGGTTTAACAAGCTGACTTCCAAATCAATTAGTAAAAGATTGACGATTGATTCCTCCATGTGTGGCCAAGTGTACAATTCCTTTTCAGTCAATCGTCTTTATTTACCAGAACCATTAAATGCAATTTGACCCAGTATTTAAAAAGCTTAAAAGGCATGTTCACCCATGAAATTAAAAATTTAACTCACCCCCCAAAACTACAAATATGGGTTAATCTGTTTTGCAGTAGAAGTAGGTTCTCCCCAGGGCCACTTCTACCATTAGGCAGAGTTGAGACATTTGTCTCAGGTGACACCCCTCACTGAAGAAAGGTGCAGACAGGCAGTGGTGGAAAAAAATGTTTTTTCCTTGACCGGTCAAGCAAAAAAGGAATTTTCCTTAGTAACAGATATGATTTTGTTAAAGTAATTTATAATATTTAGGTTAGCTTTAGTTTGTTGGAGAAAGGTTAGACTAGTTGTGTTAGTTAGGGCCGAGCTAAAGAGTCACCACTTTAAAACAGCGGCTTCGCAGCTCCCTGGAAATAATCACAGCATTCAAAAGTTTGGCTCAGGCAGAAGAAATCCTAGAAGTGCCCTTGCCCTTCCCTCTGCTTCTCAAAAGGTTTCCACTTCCTCTTTGAGCTTTTACAAGCTCGCACATGCTCAGCTGGAGGCAGGTAGGGGAATATATCGGAATAGCATTCAGTCATTGGCTGGATGTCAACAATTATTAATTGGAGGTGTGACCTTGCGCCTTACGGTGGCCATACACATGTGATTAGGATCACATTTATGGGGATGGATACTATTGGAATCTGTCAGGAATTTATTCAGTCCTGACCAACCTACCATACACTGTATGGAGATCTGTCGGCCAAAGTAAAAGAGAACGATACTGACCTACCGTAATGCCCATGGTATGGTTTGGAGGCACCATGGTTGGTTGTTTTCAGCCCCACACCTTGCCTCTGTCTATTAATAATTAATATCAGCCATCATGTGTAGGGAGCCTTAACTAAAGAAACAGTCAGATAAGGAACATTAACGGAGATACAACAGAGATACAACGATCTTCTATCCAATGATCCCCCTACAGACAGACAGACTGGCAGGATGCTCATTCAGTGGTTATAGATCTGTAGATCTGAGATATGAAGGATCCCAATTACCATGTTCCCCTCGGAAAGACGCGTTGCCAATTCTTTCCAACATTACATGTCCTAAAATACCAATCATGGGCAAAATACCAGCCCCACTGCAATGTCACATTGTTATATTAACCATCAGAGTGCCCAGCATTGCACAGGTTTTCAATCAACCTTGTTTGCTCAGTCAACAGACGGCAACACAAAGGTCAGATTAGATTCCTAATTCCTGGTCTAATTTCCCCCCCAAAGTCTCATTAAAATCGTTCCCAATGATCTGCCAAACCTGCCAATAGTTCTCGATCCACATTGTCCTTGACCTATCGGCCTTTGATTCGTGGACCACTCTCTTCTCATGCAAATTCTATATTCTCTGGGCATCCAAAATCAAGCTGCGGCGTGGTTGTCTTCTTATCTCTCTAACAGATATTTCACTGTCTCCTGTGCTAATAAGACTTCCTAAAAGTCCTGCTTAGTGGGGCTCCCCAGGGCTCTGTTTTGGGACACTAACCCCCTGAAGGTCTCTATTTCCTCCTGGATGGCGCACTGCCACCTTAAACTTAATGTATCCTCAACTTATATTTTTCCCTGCTAAACCTGGACCTAGTCCTCCCTTCTCCATCTCTATTGACAATATGGCCATTAACCCAGTTGAATCTGCACGCTGCCTTGGAGTGATCTTTGACTCCTCTATTCCTTCCATCATCACATTAACAATGTCACTAGGACCTGTCGTTTTCTCCTTCTGGCGTTTTTGTTGTGTATTGTGGTCCGAGGGGGTGGGAGAGATCGCTCGCTTTTTTCCGGGGTCTCTCACGTTGCGACGACTGGTGCTGCTCCATG
>JAACNH010005240.1:0-20971 GCA_019447015.1 Hymenochirus boettgeri | reverse complement strand
ATAACGCGGTTACAGTCCTGACCCTTATCTGCGTCTAATCAATCCATTTAGAGTGCAAAACTAACCCCTATTGTTTTCTTTGCAGTGACCGTTCTAACCTGGATTGATTGTCCTGTGTGTTTGTACATAGAATATTATTTTTATACAGTGTCTGTCTCATAAATGGAAAATCCAAACTTTATGCATTTTTGTACAAAAAAATACTAAAACATTTTTCTGCCCTCTTGGACCATTTGTATATTTTTGTACGTGCTTTTCTAATGTTTGTGAAGAATATGCTGCTGTATTTGCATGATATTTGTGCACAATTATTAAATAACGCTTCTTAGTTATTGTACTTTGGTGCCAACCGTTCATCAGAAAAGTGTTAAACATTTCCTTAGCATCATTTTTAATAAAACTTTTCCAACTATTGGAAGTCATAGCTAAAGCATTTTACAATGTAGCTGTCATTTCAGCCTTTTAGGTAAACTCTCTTCCTAGATTTATAATTAAGATAAAGGTTTGTTTGGGTTCAATGCAGCTATCACTGATCTGTGAGTCTAATGGGCATTGGTGTTGTACTGCTTCTATTAATGTTATTAGGAAGTAGCCCATGTTATCTACAGACCTAATCTAATTTATTATTCTTCTAGATTTATATCTAGTAAGGTATTTTCCAAATGATTTCCTTCTCAATGGCTTTACAAACATGTAGATGAAATTGGTCATTCTTTTCTTGTTCTTTCATTTATCTAATGCCCCAGTATGTTTACATGCTTGAAACCAATAATAAGGGCCAGCTAACAACAGACAGTTGTGTAGTGAGCTTTGTCTATGGTCCTTGCAAATCATGACAATGATTAAGGCAAAATAAATACATGAAAATATTGGGAAAAAACATTATAGATATTCAGGGAGATTCAAAAAGTTCTTATCGTTTAAATGGTGCTAATTTTGCCCCAACAATCAGATCCTATTAACATTTGAAAGTTAAAATCTGATGTGGTGGGGCAAAAATAGACCATTTTAAACGATAAGAACTTTATTGAATAACCCTGATTGTGTCATATTTACTGTATATGAAGTATGATATACTATTTAACATAAGATACATAAGCTAACAAGCTACATATTGCAACCTTCTTAAATATTAATATTGAGGAGTAAACCTCATCAAGCAACATTTTCCCACTAAATCATTGTTTTATTGATCCAGACAATATTAGTAGAACCTACTGTAGCCTGTACTGTATCCACTGAAAATTCCCCTCATAACATTCACGTGCTTACATTGTTCTAGCCATGTATAATCATAAGGAGATTCCATAAAGTCTTATCGTTAAAATTGGTGCTAATTTTTCCCCAACCAATCAGATATTATTTAACATATGAAAGCTAACATCGGATTGGTTGGGGCAAAATTAGCACCAATTTTAACGATAAGAACTTTTATTGAATCTCCCTGATAGTGTTCTAAAATTAGAGAAGAAATGTACCAAAGTTCAATAACTTATTTCAGTGAATAAATCTGTTTCTCAGGTTAGCATGCCTGGTGCAATGCATGCTGCCTTTTGAGTGCATGATTTTCAATTACTTTCTAATTCTACAGTGTACAAGGCAGCAATGACAATGTTTACCTCCAATTCTGAATTTGTTTATGATTTATAGAAAAACATATATAATACATATCCACTTATATCAATAATAGTGTATATATACATATACATATATATATATATATATATATATATATACATATACATTATACAAGCCAATTTGGGGTAGTTTACACAGCCTTGCACTGTGACCAGTAAACCAGATAATATGAATTATACAGAAAATATTTGTACTAATCCTCATTCTAGGCATATCATTACCTCTGTTATATACGTAGACAAAGTTTTTTGCAAAATGTAATCCATTCTCACCTGTAATTGTAGAACGGACAAGTGTCTTGGTAATGCTATAAGAAGCGTGCTAACTACTGTTTCTTTTTAAACATGACACTAGTTTGTTCTGCTACAGCCAGTGTTGAGAGAGCTTTATTCACACAGCTGGAGCCGCAACATTGAGTAGCTTTGTTCAGTGGAATTTATGTCCTTTTATTGTACTGAAATAAAAGCATGGCCAATCCCACATGAGGCCACCACACTGGGGCACCTGAGGAAGGTAGCATTAGCTTCCCGAAATGTTGTGTGTTTGTGAAATAGATATGCTCAATAGCATATCACACTGAAGGGTCACCTGTGTCTTTTCAAAGAATGAATTCTGCTATACATTGGCGCTCAAACCTTGTGGTTCTTGCTGCATAGAACCACTGAGTAAAGCTTGTCTTAAATAGCCATTGAAGTAACAATTTACTGCCAGATAGCAGCTAAATAAACTGCCATATTGTGAACACATATGTAACCATCACTATCTCTGCTCCATCAGTTAAACAGATCCATAAAGGAAAGTAAAAAAGGCTCCTTTATTTATTGTCAAGCTAAAATAATTTTAAAGATTTAAGGCTGGGTACACATCCGCGGTCGACAGTTCTCCGTGCCGATTGTGTGGTCCATAGATACCGCACAATCGACTGTGATTTACTGACGTGTTCCATCAACCATTTGTCTGATCTGGGCGAATGGCTGACAGACAATGGTCACCAGCGACAACAAAAGCACCCCAGATTTTTTGGCATGAATGACTGATATAGGAAATATGGCCAGTTTGGGCAAAAAATCTGCTTTTGTGTACACAGCCTTAAAATACTATTCTATTTAAACACTATTTAAAAAACAAACAAAAAACAGTAATATGGTTTAACATATATATATTATGTCCATACATTTTTTTAATAATTATAGAGCTAAGTTGCTATACAATTGGACAACATTACTAAAAGGTCATCAGAAATAGAACTGATTTCAGCCTGAAACATACTACATATGGTCTCATAGACTCATTGTCACATTGCTCGTATTGTTTGCCCAGTAAAAAAGAGGATTAAATGGGACTTAGATCAATCCAAGTTTCATTTGGGAATTAATTTTTTATAATTTTATCTGTAGTGTTTCCACATAAATATGAAAATATTCCATAAAAAGACCACAAAAAACATGTTTTTGGAACTGAAGTTGAGCTTAATATAATAATTTACAGACCTGCTACTTTTTAAACTGGAAACTACTATGTATTTTTGCAGACCCTTTGACAAACAGGCTTCATAAAAATATATGTGTCTCTGGACAAAGGATTTTTTTAAATAAAGAGCTTTACCAGAAAAAAAGATACATAGTAGTAAAATTTGGTTAACCACTGTCAATGCTGCCATTTTTTTTTCTTTACAAAATCTCTGCTCCTAATAGCTCAATTTAATATTTAAAGGGACAAACTCCATGGTTAATAGCCAAATGAAGCTGAACAAATATAGGAAGACAATTTTATCAATGATGGGAGGTTTCCACCATGTTTGAAGAATCTGAAATCTGACCAAGGTCAACTCCTGGTAACGATTCTTGGATTTATGCTGCCACGAAATCCATGGTCCAGCAAGGAGATAAGCAGATATTACTTCCATTTTATTTTCAGTCGCTGAAACTCTCCTAAATGTTTAATGACATGGGAAATTGAAACGCATATTTTGCAGTTCTGGTAAGGTTATACTTTGGACAATGATGAACAGATTTTTTTCCCCCTTCCATTTTATTACAGAAAAAACCCAGCTTGCTCCTTAAATGACATGCAAAAAATTTTTCTGTTATTTTGGAAGGAAAGCTGATGAGGACACAATCTGTTTCCAAAGACCTAATGATAATTCCACCTTTTACCCTCTAAATGCCTTTTATTTCAAAAGCATTGAAATTATTTATTACTAATTTTCATCATTTACAAGAAATGAAAGACGTGTCTAAAATAATTTTGCTTGATTTAGTTGAAAAGGAATTCTAATCTGTTTTTACTTTAAAGCAAAGAGGTATTGATCATATTTGTATGGAAAGCCAGTTATTGATTCCTCGTAGCTGACTAATGATCAGTGTTTTTAGTGTATAGCTGAGTATACAGTTAGCTGCACTGGCCCCCAGACACTTTTGCTACGATTGACTAATTAGGTGTTTTATGTTATGCAAGAAACATACAGAAACTACAGAGTCATTCTTATTCCTTTTTCTAACCACTGATCTGCAGTGGGGGTGAGATTGTAAACACTACCAACATTTCAAATTCCAGCTAAGGGGCGACAAACTCCAACACTTGAAACATTTTGGGTTTTCTTTTTAACCCCATACACTGCCAGATGTGCCCTTGCAGGCATTGTTCCACTAAGGGGTTAAGGTGTGTTTTTTTCTAGCTTTTGTATATACAGTATATAAATATATGTGTGTTACTTGAAAGTATCTGGTAGGTTTATACTCTTATGGGCCATTTGCTGTTACTGGAGAGAAAGTATTTAGCTAGTAAATATCTAAACAGCAATAGACGTCAGTACTATGGGATTTTCGTCAGTACATTATAAAGAGGAATTGTTGAAAACTTGTCCACAAGACAGAGGGATAGATATATTTTGTTTTTTATTTCTGTTGTGCGTGATTTCCAGTGTAACCACATCCCAGAATTGGAGATGACAAAACTGTCCTTTAAATATGTTTGTTTGTTGTTGTTGTTCTACAGTATATGGTTTTTCTCAAAAACTAAAAAAAAAAAAAATTACAATTTGCTAAAAGAAATTTCCCCATGAAGGTTTTAAGCTTCTATAAAAACCATATGGGGAATAATTATCTAATAGTGGAGAAGACAAATTCCTCCCAATTACTCTCCGTAACATACATCAATAGTCATTTTCTCAGTTCCTGTACATTTGAGTATTGGTTAAGGGTTTTGTATAGAATTTCCTTTTGTCCTTTTGGTACACTTGTAAGGTAACAAATCAGCTGTATGATTTTTGCCAATTTTGTATTTTATATATAAAGTTGCTGGTGCTATAAACCTATTCAAGCCCATTTAATAGATGCAGAATTTGTCCTGTGCTGTTAGGCTAGGTACACATGGGCAGAAATTTCAGCCCAGCCACCATTTGCTGCTATCAACCAAACAATACCAAAGATGTGTCAGATGCAGCAAAAATCACAGCGGACGTCATTACTGCCAATGTTAAAAATTTGCAGGGAGATTCAATAAAAGTTCTAATACGTTTAAAATGGTGCTAATTTTACCCCAACCAATCAGTTCTTATTTAACATTTGAAAGCTAACATCTGATTGCCTGGGGCAAAATTAGACACCATTTTAAACAATAAGAACTTTTATTTAATCTCCCTAGTAGCCTTGAACATGAAAACCAAAGAGATCCCTGTATTAAGTAAGAAGATGCTGAAATTTGTAACAATTCTTTTAACTATATAGACACTGCATTATCTCTTGCTTTCCAAACAGCAATTAAATAATTATAAAACAGTGTATTGCAGCATCAAGAAACAAGATATACAGGCACACATATTAGGGATATATGTTGTATGAAATACATATTTAACGGTTATGAGGTATTGCTGATTTTTCTTCACTTTCTAATCAAGCACAAGTTGTGTTTTTTGAACATTAGATCTGAAGTCTCATTCTTAAAAATATTTACAGTATTTACAGGAAGCATTAATAACATAAAAGGACCTTGAATGAACCAATGGCCTACAAAATACAAAAACAGAAAAGAATCATAATTCTGAAATCATGATCTATACGTGCATTGCTAACCTCCCAGATCCTTTGTATAGAAATGTAGAGAGAAATGTTTTGGAATGTTTATTTGCAAATCACCATAGATTAAATAGTCACAAATTCCAACTAAGTAGGCCATGTCTATACCCAGATTGTAATGGTAAAAAGCTACAATTTTAAATAGTAATATCAATCAGGGTTTTGAAAATCAGACTTTAATAGTAATGAAGCGAAACTGATTAAAATGCTCTACTTATTTGCTTATTCCCCATGTTCAATAGAAAAGCATTTAAATTTTTGTTGGTTTTTTTATAAAAGTCCGGCTTATTTTGTATTCTAAATGGCACTTGTCTGTTCTATGTCTAAGTGGACTGTTATAAGCTTGTTGTGTTTGTATTGGGAATTTGTACATTTATTGTATTCCTGTTCTCATAATGTGGCATTTAAGGTAAAAACACACAATTTCAGAAGTTATTGGCATTTAACAAAAAGTTTTGTGAACGTAGTCATTATTTGACTGAACTATTCTGTAAATACATTTTGAATTTCTTTGGTATAATATATATGTACAGTACATGTTATATATTTAAATGCACTTGCTTATGTGCTAAGACTGACATTTTCACAAGTGCAACATGGGCATTTTTGTCTACTCTTTGATAGAAAAATAACCAAATGTAAAACATTTTTTTGTATTTTGTATTCTAAGGTGGACCTCAATAATGCCCTGTAAGTGGATTTTAGTAAAGGATTCTGATAAATAATGGACATGTTTCAACACATACCTTAAGAAAAGCAATTTACTGTAGGTGTGTATTGTTTGTATTTAATTTCTCACTTGTTAAAAAGAAAAAGACATTAGCCATGTTTTTAAATACAATAATTTACTTTTATTTCCTGCAGAATGGGCCATTCCTGTTACTATGATGAATTTAAATTGATTAACTGATACACAAACAGAAAAACAGACAATAAACTAGCAGGAGGATTCAATATGGAAAAATCCACGTAAACACACGTTAACCCGAACAGTGTGCATGTTTGGCCACCATTATTTCTCCTACACCTCATATATGAGAAGATTATTGTTGTTGGCTGATATTTAGGATTCTCAATAATAATTTTTAGGTTGCATCAAAAAATGGCTGAAATCACTTTCCATACAAAATATGTGGCCTTTAGAAAACATTCACTTGTATGTATATAGGGGATAATAGGCTATACTGATGAATTTGATTCTAGTAGTTTTGAAAACTGCACTGTACACCAAGAAAGCCTAAAAAAAACAAAGATTGGGCAAGTCAGACAATTTTCTGTTGAACCCAACTTCCAGATTTTTCAAGCTTAAATCTACGGAAAATTGAGGTGCAAGGTGGAAAATTTTGACTGGTTCTTCCAATCGTTTTTTAGATTGTTAGGCAGATTGAAATTCAATTGGAAAATCTTACCTTTAAACGATAAAGTAGAAGTTAATCTACACAAACAGATTAATAAAAAAAAAATTCATATAATACTATGATATATACTTACATATTATTAGACATAATTCGCTGCTTATAATATAAGGATTTTATGTTCCTTCCCTAATATAAAAGTACACAGACTGCTGACTTGTGCTTTATGTGGTCATTGACCTCCTTTGTGACGTAATATACTTATAATCATAAGAGGCTCAAATTATAATGGGAGAAGTGGAATATTTTTTTATAATACTCAGCTATGCCACTGATTATTATAAGAAAATGTTTCCTGCAGCTCCCACACCTCCTGGCCATCAGACTGTCATTTTAAAAGTAAAAAACTAATAGTTATTACCTGCATGAGTGCAGAGAGAGAAGAGCAGAGATGCATTTCCTAGGAGTCATAAGGGCACAACTCTCTGCTCTCAGCAAGCAGACTGCAATATGGGTAACAACTATGGAAGTTTAATTAATGATGACCTGAGGTTGGGAAAAAAGGAAAATCATATATATAAACCTTATGACACCAACAGGCTCATTTACCAGAGCTGCTACTGCTCTGGGTAAAACTGACAAACGCGATTCAATATCGGGTGGGTAAATCACAAAAAGAGATTTGCTCACAGCAGGATTTTGCCGCAACAAAACGTGATATTGAATCACAAGCATAAGATACATGGGTGTCTTGCGTAACGTGCATCAAGTGCTACTATGAGTTAAAGTGTGCTAACCGATAGCAAACCGGCTAGCATGAATTTAACTCCATATAATTGCCCAGTGGCTCTGGGTAAGTGAGCTTATAACGGTCTGCCATGTATATCTGTTGTATTCGGTTAGATCAACTGGACTTCAAGTTTAGTTCTTGAAGAGTTTTGCTAGTCACCTAACTGGCTTTCTCAATCAGTAGCCATGTCTGCCATGTTACAATGCTGTTTTGAGACCTTACCCTGGGCAGTTTTTGAGAACCCTGCTAATGGGACTTTCCAGGGTACTTACAGGGTTATTCAGTAAAAGTTTCTTATCGTTAAAAATGGTGTTTAATTTTGCCCCAACCAATCAGCATGTAAATTATTTTAACGAAAAGAATCTTTTTTGTTAATTGCCAACAGACTCTTTTATTAAAATGATAAGCTATTTCATATATTTCAAAGATTGTAATTAAAAGATCCCATGGTTTTATATGTTCATGGAACTGCTCTATGATTTTACATCTCTGTTTATATTATCCTATTTCATTAAGGATTTTACAGACGAAACAGCTGTAATAGTAACAGGACAAAAACATTTTTGCAGAGTCCAAATGAAACCTGTTTCATTCATTAAGCTCTTTACCAGATGACGTATCTGATCTGTAAGTTAATAATAATTACATGACATAAACCTCACAATGCAGTCATTTTCAGTAGAATCTTCACTTGTCTCTGGCCTACAGCAATTTTGAATGGTCAAATTTTTATTAATCTAATCATAAATGATGTAGTAAAAAGAAAGCAAGTAAAATACAAGCTATTAACCTTCAAAAATCGATTTATTACATTGTTCCTGATGATTACAAGGGTGAAATAGTATTAGACCTTTGATGTTCTGCAATGCATTTATGAATGAATATAATATTAGGTACAAATGTTTTTATTTTTGTCATGATTAAATAAATATAAAATGGTTATTTAATTCACAGTGTGTGAACTGTCAGTTGTACTGTAGTGAATTTCCATTTTTCATTGTTAAACTGTATCGTTGCTTCATCTGATGTAAATATTTCCTTCCTATAACACTTTTTAAGAAAAATGAATTTAAAACTTTTTACATCGTTTATATTCAGCAACAGAATAATTAAATTTTAAAAGTGTTGTGCTTTTGGTTTTATTTAACTTTCTGTTATTAATCAGATATGTACTAGAGAATTACAGTGCTTAGTTGAACGGAAGTGTGGCCAGCATTCAAACATGCGCTCAGTGTAATGTGCCCCCATACTACTGTCTGGTGCTTTTATATGATCACAGCCCCCTGGTGACTTCTAATATCCTATTAATTTACTGTACATTATCCATTATAATCCTCCCTCCCTTTGCATTCAATGACATTCCTGGTCTCAAAATCTCTTTTTATTACCGATTTTACAGAAAGATTCCACAGTTAAGCTGGGTACACACAGTAACGATAAAGCGCCCATACCACTGATCAAACAGTATCACTGCTTTATTGTGTATGAAGTGCATTGTCTGAACGATCGCGAGGCCAACGAACACTCACTGTCAGCCTTGGTAGTTTGGAAAAGCCTAAAAATTTCCCTCGGCCACGCCGTCTCCCTGTACTTAGTGTAGGGAGTTGGCTGCGGCAAAACTGCAGTCCCGATCGTTAACATAAGGAGAACACCCGGGACTGTGTGTAGCATGATTGTTAGAAAATGCATTTTTCTTCCGATCATGCAAGTGTGTACCCAGCTTGTTTCCCCACACTCCTGCCACACTGACAGGCATGGTTATGTGAGTGAAATGCACAATCACTGCGATTTTATAATAATAAAAACTGGCAATAATTTGTCTCTTGTCTTTCTATGGAAGTCCTAGCTAAAGATATACCTGTTTGATTTCAATCAATCTTTCACTTTCTCTGGCAATGAACATGTAACAAAGTAAAGAAAATGCATGGAGGCTAAACAGATTCACTGGGATTTCTTTATTCAACATGTTTCGGAGCTAATACTCATAAAATAATAGAATAATGAGCAGGTATAAATACAGTAGGTGTGTAAAGCTCATTAAACACCTCAAAGCCTCATTTCCCCTCATTTATATGTGGCACAATATCTCAGTTTATCAGTATACAAGGTTTCACTAGTTCCATTACTTTGATCCAGTAGGAGTCCATCCTGAAAAAAACATCACCAATGGACTTATTAAAAGTCTTATAGGGAGATTCAATAAAAGTGCTTATTGTTAAAAATGGTGCTAATTTTGCCCAACCAATTAGATCTTATTTAATATATTTGAAATCTATAAACATATGATTGGTTGGGGAAAAATTAGCACACATATTTAACGAAAATAACTTTTATTGAATCTTGTAGTATCTTAATCATTTGCAAAGCACGTTTTTAAGGTCCCCACCATGTATCGGTTTACGGACAATCTCTACAGCACACTAGACGTATTTGGTTGGAAATGTAAAATGGTGTGTGTGCCTGTATACATATGGCAAATATAGAATGTGACCTCCTAGGTGAAAGTTCCTCTAAATATGGACCATTTTAATAACTTGTGGTATCGTAGGTTATCAAATGTACGATCGCGGACGTAAATGTACATTCGTTTGTAGAATACTAGGCAGTAGCAAAATGCAGAAATGATATTCTATGGACAATTGGTAATCTATGTCATGGTTGTAGCTCTACGATCGTGATCGCTAATTTACGGCCGTGATTGTATATTTCCAATTGGCAAAGAACGATTCTGTGCCTTTATAAATATAGCCCTATTAAAGGAATAGTTCTCTGCAAAAGTTCTATGCGCATGCTAAGTCACTTTATCATAAACAGACATTACTTCCTGTCTAGCAAACAGAAACTGGATTGTCTCTCTCCAAGAAAGTCTTATTTCTTTCTATCAAGAAGGGAGGGGGAGAGTGAATGTGCCAGTCTGAAGAAAATTTGATTGGTTTACAAACATAATGTGATGTAATGCAGGAACTTCCTTACACTTCCTGTCTTGTCGTGTACAATGCCTGAGGGCTAGGCCCCACTGCTGCATTTTTTTGTGTTTGCTCTTGCGTTTTTTAATATCATGAAAACGCGCGTTTTCGGATGCGTTGCGATTTGCGTTCACATTTAAATCGCAATCGCATGCGTTTTTCAATGGTTAAAAACGAAATCGCATGCGATTGCGTTTGCGGGTTGCGATGCAGTGTGGCTGTGCCTTAGAGACGTTTTTCGTTGCTAACCGTGGCACATGTTCAGATGAGAAACTATTGCATGTTAGTAAAATTCCACTACTTTTAGTGTCCTTATGGAGACCCTTTGCATCTTAGAGGTGTGGCTAAACCTACTATTTTAGAGAAGTAATAGAAACCCAGTTTCAAATCAAAGCCCCAACGAAACTTTCGGAACTCCGGATTTGCAAAAAACCCGAATTTCGAGATTTCAATTCGATAATTATCGAATTTACGGCCGTTCGCTAACCCTAGAATGTGCCATTCATTTTCACTAACCCTCGAATGTTCCGTTCACTAACCCTAGAATGTACCATTCGTTTTTGCTAACCCTCAAATGTTCTGTTCGCTTTTCGCTAACCCTCGAATGTACATTCGCTAAGCCAGGAAGGATCGTTCATTTGTTTCACAGCCTTCGAATGTTACCATTCGCTAATGAAGGAAGGATCGTTCATTCGTTTCGATAATCCTCGATTGTACCGTTCGCTAACCCTAGTATATAATAACCATATAATAACCTAGTCATATAATAACCATATAAACTGGTTATTATATGGTTATTATATGACTAGGTTTATATATGGTTATATGGCTATTATATGACACGGGTTATTATATGGTATTATGTGACTAGGTGTTATATGGTTATTATATGACTAGGTTATATATGGTTATATATGACTAGGTTAATATATGTTATTATATGACTAGGTTAATAATGGTTATGATAACCATATAATAACCTAGTCATATAATAACCATATAATAACCTAGTCATAAATAACCTGGTTATTATATGGTTATTTACGACTAGGTTATTTTATGGTTATTATATGGTTATTATATTACTAGGTATTTTATGACTAGGTAATTTTATGGTTATTATATGGTTTTTATTTTACTAGTTATTACAGTTGTGTTCAAAAGTATTCAACCCCCAATGCTGGAAAGGGTTTTAGGGAATTCGGTGTAAATTTGTAATTGTGTTCAGAATGAAATCTTTCAAGGACTTTTTAAAGAACCAAATGCAACTAAAATGACATTCAATTTTTTTGTAATACAGTATTAAATGTATTTTTTTGTGATTTCTTCATTGACACAATTATTCAACCCCTTAAAGACTACCCCTCTTAAAACAGAGGTTCATTCAAGTGTTTTCGATCAGGTATTGAAATCAAGCATAATAAGCACCAATTAGGCAGATTTAAAATGACTGTGATACTTATCTCCTTCTAGACATTTACTGGTGTGTTTGCAAACATGGTGAAGTCAAGAGAATGGTCCAGGAAGACAAGAGAAGTGGTGATTCTCTTCACAGGAAGGGCAATGGCTATAGGAGATTGCAAAGATGTTAAAATACCGAAGAGACACCATAGGAAGCATCATTTGCAAATTCAGGCAATGGCACTGTTGAAAGCTACCTGGTCGTGGCAGAAAGAAGATGCTGACTTCGCGCAAAGTGAAAAAAAGTCCCCATGTGACTGCTGAGGAACTGAAAAAAGATTTGTCAGATGCGGGTACTGAAGTTTCAGCTCAGACAATAAGGCGCACACTGCGTAATGAAGGCCTCCATGCCAGAACTCCCAGGAGCACCCCCTTGCTGTCTCCAAAGAATAAGAATAATGCCAAAAGTCATGTGGACAAACCACAAAAGTGTTCGTGGACTGATGAAACAAAATTAGAACTGTTTTGGCCCATGGATCACGCTATGTTTGGAGGAGAAGAACAAGGCCTATGAACAAAAGAACACCTTGCCTACTGTGAAGCATGGTGGGGGGTCAATCATGCTTGTGGCTGTTTTGCTTCTGCAGGTACAGGAAGCTTCAGCGTGTGCAAGGTACCATGAATTCTTTCAGTACCAGGAGATATTATGAAAAAAAACTTCATGCAGTCCGTCAAACCTGAGGCTTGGGAGATGTTGGAACTTTCACAGTACAATGAACCCAAGCTACTCCCAATCCACTAGACATGGTTGCAGATTAAAGGCTGGAACATTTTGGAGTGGCCATCGCAGTCACCAGACTTAAATCTGATTGAGAACCTCTGGGGGACTTAAAGAAAGCAGTTGCAGCATGCAAGCCTAAGAATGTGACTGAATTGGAGGCTTTGCCCATGAAGAATGGACTTGATACCCGTAAATCGCTGCAAGACACTTGTGTCAAGCTAGGCTTCACGTTTAAAAGCTGTTATAACGGAAAAGGATGTTGTACTAAATACTAAGAATGAATGTCACTTGGGGGTTGAATAAAACTGATAATGATGTGAGCACAGAAGAGACATTGTGGTTATTTCAATGTCAAACTGGCCAAAACACTCCATTTCAGTGGGGATTGAATAATTTTGAACACAACTGTATATGGTTTTATATGTCGGTAACGCAGGAAGGATCGTTCATTCGATAATTTTCGAATGTATTGTCAAATGTAGCTTGCCCAAACCCGACAATTGCCCACCTGACATCAGGAAGTGTTTTAACAAGTTTTGGTGACAGTGACATGTTCCCCAGACCATTTCCCAGGTGCCACAGCCATTTACAGTAAGTCAGCACTGTAGTTTAGCTGTAAATCAATCAGACTTTTCGAACTATCACTCCCCCATAGCCTTGAATGGGTCCGAATTCGAATTTTCCGAAATTTCGAAAATTCGAAGACGGAACGAAACTCAACAATTTCGAACACCTCTAACCATTTTGAGTTTTCCATTCAAACTTAGGGGTGTCAAGTGTAAGTATACTTTTTTAATTGTATATTATTTTGTTTTGTAATTAAAATGTCAGTATGAGTACTATACTTTGTATAGTGTAATTTTATGATTTTAATTAAATAGTGATAATACACATATACAGTACATATAGACCTTTCCTATGTGAATAATGTTATATACCCCAACTTAATTAAAAATGCCTCAATGCAATCTCCATAAATACATTTATACAATATAAAGATATATAAATATACAAACATATAAATATATATATAATAATCAAATAAGCCACACTCTTTAAGATATTGTAGGATCATAACAAATTTAACAAATAACCAACATTTCGGGAAACTAGTTCCCTTTTTCAAGTTTGCAAGCAAGTGATTCAATTACAGATATTCAACCCTTTAAGGGGATATCTCCTCCCAAAGAGGAAATTACATCTACTACATTTAATTTTATAAATATTACACATCTGCATGCCAGATCCAGGTCTATTATGGAGGTCCAGAACCTCCTTGGATTATATGTGGTGAACAGATTATTCTAAAGTTGTTGTAAGGTTGTAATCTTTGTTCATACCACCTGGTGCCAGGGACCCCAGTTTCCGATCTATCACATTTCCCTCGTTTTCAATCATAGTTGCCTATCACCATAAAAATAAGTGGTAACCTCTCTAGTATTATATACTAGAGATCAACCACTGTGTAATTCATTTCTATGAAATGTTTAGGTACTGGTACATTAATTGACGATTTATGTTGACTTATTTGGATTTGGCTTTCTGGGTGGTTTCTGCTGCATAAATCATGTGGTATGGGCAGACAATGGCGCAAACAACAAATTTAGGTCACAGGTAAAAGTCCCTATGAGCCTAATATCCTCCCCCATACCTGGATATGTAAAATTAGAATGTTTTATCACTGATCTAAGTATGAAATACAGCAATGGAGGAGCACACTACTTGTTATACACACTAACATGTTTAACCTAAGGAAGGAACATAACGTTCCCGAAATGTCGTATGTATATATTGTTTTGCACTCAATAAATTGAAGTAGTGTGCTCCTCCATTGCTGTATTTCATACTTGGATGTGTTTGACCTAAGGAGTAAGGGCAGGGAGGTTTGCTAAGAGCCAACAATGGTGTGCTGGAGTGTACCTTTGGACTGTATTGCTATTTCTCACTGATCTACAGTGGACACAGTAGGATACATCCTTTGTTATCTATTTCCTAATCATGTAATTTCTTTTTTGTGTTTTTGACTCAAATGTTGTACTTGTAATCATGGACCCAATATTTTGCCTTTTTTATATGGCTAATAGGTTGTTCCATACATTCCTCTACATTTGGATTTATGCTTTCTCTAGTATATGCCAGTGTCCTTTAGGATATTAGTTATTTTCTGACAATGTTCATTGTACTGTGTGATACATGTTATTTGTGGTGTCCGTGTTTCTTGAACTCTTTTACTCAATTATATCCTCATCTTTGCTTTCTGAATTATGGTGTTTGGGTATCCTCTATCTCTAGATTTCAGGCAACCTCATTCTTTAGTTCCATCCTTCTTTTCAAATCAGTAACTAGCCTTCCTACCCTGCAAAGCGGCTATGGGGTATCGATTTTTTCAAGTGTGTGGGATGATGACATCAATAAATCTCCCCCAGGCTGTGCAATGTGCCCAGTAGAGATCATCTTGATAGACTTGTTCCTCCACAATGTCTGACATAAGGGTGTGGCATATGACAGGGTGACATTTGACCCCATCATGTCCCATGTAGTTGCAGATAACAATAATCATCAACATTGAAATAATTCCTAATCAAAACAGTTCAGAAACGCAATGTGGAATTGTGGCTAGAAAAGTGGATAGAAATGCACATAGTGGGACCTACCCTTTATTCTTGCTTCTAGTACCTGCATGTAGTAGTAGTAGTAGAACTCCAATGTGATTGTCAACACACAGTAACACAGTGGTGTTGATAGCATTGGGTACCCTGGGCACTTGCCCTGCATGTTGTTCCCAGTGCCCCAGTCTCGCCAACAGGAATCCACAACTTTGCTTTATCCAGCATGGCCAAAGCCATGGCTTTGTGCTTCAGCCCCCACTCTGAAAACAAAGTTGCAGCTTTGTGCTTTTGGCCACGACTTTGTTTTCTAGAAAAAATACAACTCTGTTAAGTTACAGTACCAGTCTGTGCTTGGGACAATTATATTTAAATTAACAGCCTGTGGGCACATTTATATAATTTACCAGCCTGTTTGGGCAATTACATTTATTTACCAGTTGTGGGGCACTATATCTCTGTATCTATAACTTAACATATAAAACTGCCTGTTTATTTATATCTATGTATGTCTGTCTGTCTCTGTATATCATCACAAAGTCCTAATGAGTGTGGCTTAATAAGGGAGGAGCCTGACATTTTGAGGCACATTTGATGCCCAGTAGTGTCCCAGATTTTTTTAAATCCTAGCTATGCCCCTGCAATCCCACCTAGCAGGCTAACATAAATGTTATGATTGGCTTCTGAAAAGAAACAATAAGTCCTATACAGTCCTAGAGTCAAGTGAGAAAAATAAGAATTTACAGTAAATGTGTAGAAAATATGTAAATTACCGTAGTTTTTAATTAATTGTATTCACACTTCCTATTATAATTTTAAATATGCTTTTTCTATTTTACAAAGAAACCAAATAAAATAAATGTGAGAAAATAAAAGGCAACTGTTGTAGCAGAATGTGTTTTAAATAAAATTTCGTCTGTTGTACCTTTAAAATAGAACCCTATAAACATCTCTAGGTAAAACTTGTGAGAAGTATATTGCTGGAAAGGTTTAGTAATATAAAATCCTGCTTTAACCAGATTTAAGCCATGTGACCAACCTCTGCCTGCATTATTAGACCTCCACTCTCAACTTTTCTTTCTATGTCTGTTCGGTAGAATCCTGTCTTTCGCCATTAAATCATTAACATGCTCTGCCCCGGGGACCAGGGAGGAGCAGAGGGTCTGGTAAAGGGCAACTATACTCACCTTGTCCATAAGCTGACCATAGGAAGACACACTGTTGAACAAGTCAGCAGGAACAGTGCACTGGCGATTAGGTCCTCATCCTGGTTATTTTTAGGGGAGGGGGGGTTCAATGGATGTTATTGTGCTCTTTAATGTCACTCAAGCTACTGGAAGCAGTAGGTTTACATTATTCAAAATATAATTTCTAACAGGCTGCAGACAGAAATGTAATTTAGTATCATTTAAATGAAAGACTGGTGGCTTTGTTTTTGTAAAAAACAGTTGACCATAAACCTTTAAACGATTCTTGTGCGTTTTACGTTTGCGCATTAGATTTTGACATTTCCATTATGGAAATGCATGCGTTAATGCACCACAAATGGTGAATGCATGCATTACCAAAACAGAACGGGAATTTTACGTTCCCGCGATTTCCATTTTAGCGAAAATCATGGGCGCAATCGCAAACGCAAAACAAAGTCAGCCCTCCAGTTCACAAACTCACCAATGTGACAGTCAGTTCTCCAGTTCACTAATCAACCAGTGGGAGTCAGCCCTCCACTTCACTAATCACCCAGTGAGTCATCCCTCCAGTTCACTAATTCACCAAGTGTGACAGTCAGCCCTCCATTTCACAACTCACCCAATGGACAGTCAGCCCTCCAGTTCACAATAGCCCGGTGTGACAGTCAGCCCTCCAGTACACAACTCACCCAGTTGTGACAGTCAGCTCTCCAGTTTACTAATACCCAGTGTGAGTCAGCCCTCCAGTTCACTAATCACCCAATGAGTCAGCCCTCCAGTTCACAGCTCACCAAGTGAGACAGTCAGCCCTCCAGTTCACAACTCACCCGGTGTGACAGTCAGCCCTCCAGTTCACAACTCACCCAGTGTGACAGTCAGCCCTCCAGTTCACTAATGACCAAGTGTGAGCCAGCTCTCCAGTTATAATCACCCAGTTTGACAGTCAGCCCTCCAGTTCACAACTCACCCAGTGTGAGTCAGCTCTCCAGTTCACTAAACACCAGCGAGTCAGCCCTCCAGTTCACTAAACACCCAGTGAGTCAGCCCTCCAGTCCACTAATCACCCAGTATGACAGTCAGCCCTCCAGTTCACAACTCACCCAATGTGACAGTCAGCCCATCAGTTCACAACTCACCCAGTGGGCAGTCAGCCCATCCAGTTCATAATCACCCCGTGTGACAGTCAGTTCACCAGTTCACAACTCACCCGGTGTGACAGCCAGCCCTCCAGTTCACAACTCACCCACTGTGACAGTCAGCCCTCCAGTTCACAACTCAACCGGTGTGACAGCTAGTCCTCCAGTTCACAACTCACCCAGTGTGGCGGTCAGCCCTCCAGTTCACTAATCACCCAGTGTGAGCCAGCACTCCAGTTCACTAATCACCCAGTGAGTCAACCCTCCAGTTCACTAATGACGCAGTGAGTCAGCTCTCCAGTTCACTTATCACCCAGTGTTAGTCAACCCTCCAGTTCACTAATCACCCAGTGAGTCAGTCCTTCGGTTCACTAATCACCCGTGAGTCAGCCCTCCAGTTCACTAATTACCAGTGAGTCAGCCCTCCAGCTCACAACTCACCCTGTGAGACAGTCAGCCCTCCAGTTCACAACTCACCCAGTGTGGATTCAGCCCTCCAGTTCACTATGACCAGTGTGAGTCAGCCCTCCAGTTCACTAAGACCCATTGTGAGTCAGCCCTCCAGTTCATTAATCACCCAGTGAGTCAGCTCTCCAGTTCACTAATCACTCAGTGAGTCAGCCCTCCAGTTCACTAATCACCCAGCGAGTCAGCCCTCCAGTTCACTAATCACCCAGTGTGACAGCCAGCCCTCCAGTTCACTAATCACCCAGTGAGTCCCCTTTCCAGTTAACTAATCACCCAGTGTTAGTCAGCCCTCTAGTTCACCAATCACCCTGTGTAACTGTCAGCTCTCCAGTTTACAACTCACCCAGTGTCACAGTCAGCCCTCCAGTTCACTAATCACCCAGTGTGACAGTCAGTTCACCAGTTCACAACTCACCCGGTGTGACAGCCAGCCCTCCATTTCACAACTCACCCGGTGTGACAGTCAACCCTCCAGTTCACAACTCACCCGGTGTGGCAGCCAGCTCTCCAGTTCACTAATCACTCAGTGAGTCAGCCCTCCAGTTCACTAATCACCCAGCGAGTCAGCCTCCAGTTCACTAATCACCCAGTGTAACAGTAGCCCTCCAGTTCACAACTCACCAGTGTGACAGTCAGCCCTCCAGTTCACTAATCACCCAGTGAGTCACCTTTCCAGTTAACTAATCACCCAGTGTAGTCATCCCTCCAGTTCACCAATCACCCAGTGTAACTGTCAGCTCTCCAGTTTACAACTCACCCAGTGTCACAGTCAGCCCTCCAGTTCACTAATCACCCAGTGTGACAGTCAGTTCACCAGTTCACAACTCACCCGGTGTGACAGCCAGCCCTCCATTTCACAACTCATCTGGTGTGTGACAGTCAGCCCTCCAGTTACAACTCACCCATGTGGCAGCCAGCCCTCCAGTTCACTAATCACCTAGTGAGTCATCCCTCCAGTTCACTAATTCACCAAGTGTGACAGTCAGCCTTCCATTTCACAACTCACTCAGAGTGACAGTCAGCTCTCCAGTTCACTAATCGCCCAGTGTGAGTCAGCCCTCCAATTCACTAATCACCCAGGTCATCCCTCCAGTTCACTAATTCACCAAGTGTGACACTCAGCCTTCCATTTCACAACTCACCCAATGTGACAGTCAGCCCTCCAGTTCACAACTAGCCCGGTGTGACAGTCAGCCCTCCAGTACACAACTCGCCCAGTGTGACAGTCAGCTCTCCAGTTCACAATAACCCAGTGTAACTGTCAGCTCTCCAGTTTACAAATCACCCAGTGTCACAGTCAGCCCTCCAGTTCACTAATCACCCAGTGTGACAGTCAGTTCACCAGTTCACAACTCACCCGGTGTGACAGCCAGCCCTCCAGTTCACAACTCATCTGGTGTGACAGTCAGCCCTCCAGTTCACAACTCACCCGTTGTGGCAGCCAGCCCTCCAGTTCACTAATCACCTAGTGAGTCATCCCTCCAGTTCACTAATTCACCAAGTGTGACAGTCAGCCTTCCATTTCACAACTCACTCAGAGTGACAGTCAGCTCTCCAGTTCACAACTAGCCCGGTGTGACAGTCAGCCTTCCAGTACACAACTCACTCAGAGTGAAGTCAGCTCTCCAGTTCACTAATCGCCCAGTGTGAGTCAGACCTCAATTCACTAATCACCCAGTCATCCCTCCAGTTCACTAATTCACCAAGTGTGACACTCAGCCTTCCATTTCACAACTCACCCAATGTGACAGTCAGCCCTCCAGTTCACAACTAGCCCGGTGTGACAGTCAGCCTTCCAGTACACAACTCGCCCAGTGTGACAGTCAGCTCTCCAGTTCACTAATCACCCAGTGTGAGTCAGCCCTCCAGCTCACTAATCACCAGTGAGTCAGCCCTCCAGTTCACTAATTCACTAAGTGTGACAGTCAGCCCTCCAGTTCACAACTCACCCGGTGTGACAGTCAGCCCTCCAGTTCACAACTCACCCAGTGTGACAGTCAGCTCTCCAGTTCACTAAACAACTCAGTGAGTCAGCCCTACAGTTCACTAAACACCCAGTGAGTCAGCCCTCCAGTTCATTAATAACCCAGTATGACAGTCAGCCCTCCGTTCACAACTCACCAATGTGACAGTCAGCCCATCAGTTCACAACTCACCCGTGGGGAGTTAGCCCTCCAGTTCAACAATCACCCCATGTGACAGTCAGTTCACCAGTTCACAACTCACCCGGTGTGACAGCCAGCCCTCAGTTCACTAATCATCCAGTGTGACAGTCAGCCCTCCAGTTCACAACTCACCCGGTGTGGCAGTATCCCTCCAGTTCACTAATGACCCAGTGTGAGTCAGCCCTCCAGTTCACTAATGACCCAGTGTGAGTCAGCCCTCCAGTTCACTAATCACCCAGTGTGAGTCAGCCCTCCAGTTCACTAATCACCCAGCGAGTCAGCCCTCCAGTTCACAACTCACCCAGTGTGACAGTCAGCCCTCCAGTTCACTAATCACCCAGTGTGACAGTCAGTTCACCAGTTCACAAATTACCCGGTGTGACAGCCAGCTCTCCAGTT
>JAACNH010005239.1:0-20974 GCA_019447015.1 Hymenochirus boettgeri | reverse complement strand
AAATGTTTGTTTATACATTATATTATTAGGGCAATGCTATTATAATAACATGATGCTGTGAGGTACCTTCTGTTATAATATATGAGGTACCATCACCACTTGCCGTGGTGAATACTAATAAGTATTAACCTAGCATGTTTAGTTTCAACAACACAGTATGGCAGGATTGCCTCGGTCTACTCTCAGACCTGCAGGATTATCCTATTTGGTTCCTCTGGAAGCTGGTGACTGTCTGAGTAACAGTTTAAAATATACCTGTGTAAAGATTCTATATCCACTGTATCCACACATAGCAAAACATACACATAATTTCCATTGTGCACCAATGGGCACACTTTTGCTAGTATATATATATATATATATATATAGATAAATATATTTAAACCGAAATATAGGCACTCAATCTTTGTATGTTTATAAGCGTAGGTGCTCCATAATCCAAATATATATTCCAAAAGAAAAATAGTGCACTCTAAATACAAACAACAATCCATGTGATACAACCTTATAAAATGTCAAATCTTAGCTCCACCCCTATTGGCACAAAATAGGGGTGGAGCTTATATTTTAAACTTCTTATATTTCAAATGTCTTATATTTCTTTGTAAGACATGACAAAAAATGTTACCATCAAAATATTATTTGTCTCTCTCACAACACAGTCTGACAAACACTGTTCTAGTGTACAAACACTGTCCTCTTATAAAGTGCAAGTGTTCAGGGTAAGGACTAGAATTTTAAATAGATTGGAAGATATGCTTACCTACAGTTGTGCTCCATAAGTCTATTTTGCCCTAGGGGTCTCATGTAAAATCAGGTAGAACACAGTGATGGCTATAAAGGAATGTATGAGCTGCTTGGTGCTTTTGATACTATGGAAAGACGATACATAAAAATGTCCTCTCTCACCTATCTCTTAACAATGACGATGGATAATAAATCTTAACTGCTGCACAGAAAGAACTATGAGAACTTCACGGACACATTGTTTGGCAGGTTGGAAACAGTGAGGAGACAACACATAAAAATGTCCTCTCTCACTCCCATCTATTAGCAATGATGATGGCTATTCAGTCTTTCCTATCCCTTTCTGTTACCGCTTTTACTAGGGCTATTTGTTTGGAGTATTTAATGTAATGAGGGTCATTAATCTGATGTTAAAGAGATATTGGCGTTCAGTCAAGCGAAGACCGATTGATCATTGGGATGGGAGAATTTCCCCCTTCAATCAATATGAGACTATAAGAGTAAAGAAATCTTTACAATGAATCAAAAATAAAATGACGTCTGTTCTGTGAGGTTATCCGTTAGTATTTTTTGTACAAACCTCCAATTTTCTGAAGCAAAAAAGGGTGATTTTTAGAATAGTAGTGTTTTATGTTTTGCTGTAATAATATGGAAAATATAGTAAACCCATTCATTTCTATGTCTTTGCTGGATCTTAGTCTCTGGTCTAATGTGGGGGGTTGGAAAATTATTTTGCACCCAGTGTAAATCTAATAAAAATGGTCACTTAGTTAAAATCAATATTGTGACAGTAGGGTGTGGGTTTTATAAAGGTGATTATATTTTTTACATGCCAATTCAAATTGAATATAATTTATTTTCCCCCACATTTGATGTTTAGTAAAAGCATTTTTATTGGCTTAGAAAGCAAGAAAGAAAATCATTGGCTGTTTAGAATGTTAAAACATAAAAAAGACCCCAACAAAAACATCACCTTTCATATGCAGTATATTAAAATAATGGAATATATGGTTATATTGCTACAAATACAAATACCGTATATACTCGAGTTTAAACCACCCCGAGTATAAACCGAGGTACCCAGTTTTACCTGAAAAAGGAGAAAAAAAGTGATTGACTCGATTATAAACTGAGGGTAGAAAATATGACCACTACTGCCTTCTTATTCTGTATTGTTTTGAGGCTTCAGTTGCCCTTTAAATGGACAGCAGAATTCCTATACAGTATGGTTATTACTGTATGGGACTACTGTATGGGAATTCTGCTGTCTATTTAAAGGGAAACTAAAGCCTCAAAACAATACAGAATCAGAAGGCAGTATTTAACAATAGATTCCATCCTCCTGATTCTGTATTGTTTTTGCTTAGTTGCCCTTTAAATCCCACATAGTAACCCCTTCTAGTATTTGCCACGTAAGATGTTTGGAAACTACAACTCCCAGCATGCTTTAATTGCTGGGAGTTGTAGTTTACAAACATTTACAGAAGCCAATACTTGCAAATAGGGGTAAATCCTCCTTTATTTGTGCATACAGTATGCACAAATAAAGAAGTTTTTACTCTTATTTGTAAGTATTGTGTGCACTGGTGTTCCTGTGGTATTCTCCTACCTTTTCCAGCGGCCATTCGCTCATCGCTCCACATCCTCTGCGCTTCAGGATGATGTTACTACTCAGCGCTGCAAAGTGAGAGGTGCCGGGTAGGGACGTCATCCGGAAGCGCTCTGAGGATGCGGATCGCGCGGCCGCCGGACAAGGTAGGAGAAGGATTGACTCGAGTATAAACCGAGGTAAGATTTTCAGGCTTTTTTTAAAGCCTTAAAACCTCGGTTTATACTCGAGTATATACGGTAGTTATAAAAGCAGTGTTAAATCAAAGTAAAAAATCAGATTTAGTTGATTGGTAATTGGTCTACTCCTGAGGTGTTAATTGGATTAAATGACTCAAGATAACTTGAATATTGGTGAATTCTAAAAGAAAAGTAGCTAGTTAGAATATGAAATAACCATGGCAACATCTGTAACCAAGTGCTATCCACAGTATGAAACTCTGCTGCTATATATTATATTTTAGTATTAACCTACTCAAAAGCAATATAAAATTGTTCTTATTTTGCTTATAATAAAAATATTCCTCAAGCATTCAACGTGAAGAATCTGATGCCAGTAAATAGGTTTAACCACCCATCAAGAGAATAGAGTAGCACCAGACTTAGCCAAAGTAGTACCTTAAAATTAAGATTTCTCCCAATCTTTTGTGCCCACTAGAGGTGACTCTACAGTGTTTTAGGTCCTCATCCTGGGTAAAGCAGATGGGAGGGTTCATTTTAAGCTGTAATACATATGTGACAATCAAAGGCCATATTTGCCAAGATGAGACTTTAAAAATGCCATTTTTGTAATAATAGATGACAGTAGATTATATCCCCAGTTTAATAGGTAATATGTCAAGTATATTTTATATAATACCCATTTCAAAGGGATGATATATAAACCTTGTGATTTGTTTATCTACAGGTTATTCGGAAAGGTCTTTGTTGAATTAGAATTGTCACCATAGCCATTTAAATCAAATGCCTCAACACCAAAACTGTCCAAGCCTCCCCCAAAGCAGACAGAGATCCCAATGGAACCTCGGCCGTTGGGTAGCTTGAAAAGTTCCCACACACGTTTCAGGACTGATAGGCTAATTGGCATCTAAATTAGATGATAATCCCATAAATGGAAAGAAACCTAAGCAGTCTGAAAGTCTGATTTAAGAAAAATTAAAGGATAAACAAAACATTTTTGTGAAATTCATAGGATCAACATAGGATAAATTAAGCATCCTTCCCCCTGGTCTGCACATCTTATTAGGTCATCAGCCCAGGCATGAGAGAAGCTCATGTGCCACTGCTACAACATTTTTATATGAGCTACTGTAGAACAACTATCATACAAATGTTTTCCTTCAGCCATTAAGATATAGATATATTTTGGATTATTATCTTGCTTTATAAACATATTACATTTCAGCTTCAGGTCACAGACAGATGAGCTTGACAAATTTCCTTAGCTTGAGACCAAAACAGTTTTATTCAATTATATTGTGGAAAAAACACTGAGTAAATGCAGAAGCAGCAGTGACATTTGTGGTATATCACATATATAAACTTTATCCTATCCCAACAAATGGGATTTTTCCTTAGTATTTAACTAAATTGTTTTTCAATCTACATGAGTAGTGAGATTCCTTATATTTCTCCGGAAGCTTATTTTATCTACCCTATAGTTTATGATCCAAATGAGTTTAAACCAAGTTTCTGTGCTATAAGAGTTGGTTTTCTTAAACTTCTCTTTTTCATTGTCAGGGTGAAAGTGGTCGTTAATCTTTATTATGACACAAGTCTGTACCTGGATGTCATTTCCTCAAAACTAATAGCTGAGTAGTAATAGTGAAGAAACTCATTATATGAATGACAGCACATTAGATTCATTGGTAAACATTTCCTCTTCTCTATTCCCTCATCCCCTCCTTTCTTCCATCCCTTACCCCTTTCCCTCTAAATCACACCAGTGATTCATTTGCAGATTTTGTTCTCTACCTTTTTTATAATTTTCTTCTATTGTCATATTGGCACCATGACACAGGGCTTGGTAATATTTCATTTTTATTTAACTTGCCTGGATATAAATTAAACTATGCCTATGATTCTAAAGACAGATGTTGTATAGGTCATATGCCACAGTTTCTATTTGATCTTTATTTGCAAGGCATCTCTCTATTGGCTTCCTCAGGTTGATGTTTTTTTTAAAGCTTGGCCCATTGACTTACATTTCTTTAAACTCACCATAGCAATTACTGATGTTAGATGTTGATATGGTGTAAATAATAAAATTGTTGTGATACCTTCTGTTTTTTTATTTTGATATAAAAAAATATAACTTTTAAATTTTTTTTAAAAAGGCAAAAAACACGTGTTAGACTCATTACACCATTTAGCAAAAAGAACTCTTTAGAGCCTATTTATGTAGATTAACATACTGTATGTATGCTAAAAATTGTTCATTACAAAATGTGAAAGAAGTAGCCTAGAGTCTAGGAAGTTATTGTGCGTCCCTGAGACTGTCAGAGTTTGCTTAAATCATTCAGGGATGATTTGTTGGGTTGGAAAATACAGCCAATAGTTTGGCTCAATTTGCCAAAATATCTGTGGACAAACTGGTACCTAGCTTTAGTGAAATACATCCATTGTTTTTTTTAGCATATGGGTAAGGTGGGTGTAGGGGAGGTGTAGAGGTAGTAGTCACTATGGGTGATTTTGACCTTTTTTGGGGAATCGCGATGTTGAGTTATTGCTGGTGATGATAGGGTTTGTATTGTATGGAAGGGTTGAAATTGACAACTTTCTTTTTAAACCTGAAATAAATATGCAACTAAGCTAATATATAACCTCACTATATTCTTTACAATGTGTATAGTCCCTGGATATTTTCTACCGGACTTAAATAAACTTAAATAAATCTTAAAAACTTCATACAAATACTCTCTCTATTCTCGGGCACACTGGATCTTTTCTTGCATAGCTTTAGGGCTAGGCCACACTACAGCACTTCAATGTGTTAAAAAGCGCATGGTAGTGTTGGCCAATTGGTCTGGCTGCACAAGGCGCGATGCACTCCCACTTTCGGAGCACATACGATTAACATTTGGTTGCGGATCCCATGTGCTATGATTGCACAACATTGCTTTCATGTGCGGTGCCACCCGTTGTAGTGTGGCCTCACCCTTATTGTGAAAAACTCAGTAACAGTAAAGATGTCTTTTCAGAGAAAGAGAAGATGTAGTATGCTCAGAAAAAAAATCTTGTATTCCTGGAGACATCCAGGAAAAAAGACACAGCTATCCAAACTTAAAATTTTATGTGTTTCCTTAAAACCATTTCATGTTTCAAATGATACCTGGATTGAATGAATATCTACTTGTTTACTTTCCACCTGTGTCTTTCCACCCACTCCAAATTCTGTGTATCCATTCATGGTTCCATTATATGACTTATACTTACTATTTGACACATCTGATACATTGCCAGTAAGCAGACCTTTAAACATGTCTTTAGAGGATTTTAAAGACCAGTACTTTAGATGTATCTTTAGCTTAGAAAATATACATTTAGTAGACCTCTGCTTAAGATTATATTATGACATACTTTTTTTATATACCATTATTTTTCTGCTGTCACTCACCAACAACCCTTCCTTCTAAAGTCTGCTCTGGTCGCTAAGTTCACTTGCCCTGATAACCTGATAAAATGCCACCCAAATGCTCCCAAATGACAATACGGAGGGGGCAGCTATTAATAACCGAGAACATCTAGTAATGGAATATATACTTTAATGGTTTAAACTGGATAATAAACTGGATAATAAATCCAGAAAACAAAAGCTATGTGTTTTTTTCATAAATTTAAAAAGCTGCAGGTTAGAATTCCATCCTAATCAGTCTTTCTTTATTTCATTTTTAATGTATAAACATTCACAAGCATACTTGTGAAATAATATGAATTATTTAGAATATGTTCACGTTTCATTGCCTTAAATAACTCAATAATAATAATTTAGGTGCTCTATTTTTGACTTAATAATTGCTATAATGTGACTTTAATAGCTGCATCACTACAAAAACTTAAACAGTACACTTTTATGGGGCACCAGCTGTTTCAATATTGTCCCTTGTTAACAAAATGGCTGCTACCATTAATTTATTATTTAGTTAAAGCATCTTTTGATTTTATTACTGGATTTAAGTCCAGTTTAGCATATCTGGACTTATCAATATTTACTTACTACTCCTTGCAAACAATTTTGCGATACAGTGTGTCAAAATTCAAGGGCATCTTCTGTGCACAGCTCTCTTTACCTGGTGGATTATCAGGTTATGGTTGGAGATCCTTATGGACTATTCCTGAACACTTATCCTGCTTTGTTGGTTTAAATTTATGCTTTAGATCTTTGTCATGCAAAATGTTCCTCTTCATCTTCCTAGTAGATGCTAAAAGAATTCCTAAATCTATCCACTTTGACTAAATCACCAGTTTAGATTAGCAATCCCAATGCATAATCGGTTAGAACAGCCTAGGTTGGTTTGTCACTTATTATATTAAAATGAAAAAGGAGACATTTTAGTGATATATATGCTTATAATTGTTAGCAATGTAAACATTTAAGATATAGGTGTCACGAACATGAGTGCAATGTAAATTCCCATAGACAAGGTCTGTAATAGCAGTAGTAATTTTCAAATTTATTCCACTTAATAGCAGTGCCAAGCAGTATGACAGCTCCCACATTGTTTAACTGTTAGGCAGTCACAGGGTTAACAAAATCTCTACCTGACAATTTGTAGAAAACTTTCTTTCCCATAGCTAGCTTCATTTGTTATTTGGTTACCCAGCAGGGTCACTTTATTCAAAGGGGCAAGGTGTGTTGTTATCTTTTAATAAATGATATAAAATTATTTAAAAGCTTATTGTCCAATTCTGAGTATATCCCAAAAGAACCTGTGTCTTCGAAGTTACGCTACTATAGAAGAAGTATAGTTTAGAATATATATATAACCGTGTATAGAATAATAGGTGTGGATAACCTTTTTCTTACAGGGCTGTTATAATTTATGGGGTGTGGGTAACCCCAAAGATATATTTAGTAGGTCATTCCGCTATCTTGGCATATGGTGGCAGCAATCATATATATATTGAGAAATATTAAGTGTGTGTTATATTGTTTTGTTCACTACCCCCTCCTTCTCCATTCTGTTTTAGCGACTTGTCGGTCACTTGGAGTACGTTTTCAGATAACTAATAGGTAGATAAGTGGACCGGACAGGAGGGTTCGTGACAATAGGGATAGCATATAGGAAGTTCTTTGGGCCAAGGCAAAGCGTTTTTTCAAAATGCTTTTAAACAACTCTCAGGGATCATGTACAGTACCAACTAAGGTAAATGTACCAGAATTAGCAGTACATTTACTAATCCCCCAGTACTGCGGGGCCATGGATTTGGGCCATAGTACTGAGAAGAGCTTAAAGGAAAAGAAATATTTTCTCTGCCCATTTTGCTCTTTCTGTATTTTCTGCACAGCCTATTTTACAACTGTGTTAGCTCTTCACTGCTTTTTGTTCTTGTCCCTGGAGTGTTGCATTATAGAGGAGCCCAAGACCTTCATATGGAATTTTCATTATCAAAAGGAAGTGTCTTCCCAAAGATGTTCATGATTTATTTTCTTTGCCTTATCCCATTTTCCTGAGGCAAAAACGCATGTCTTTTTTCCTCCACAGCAGTAAAACAATAAAGCAAGCACCACTGATTTGCTGTCACGGATCTAAGCTTCAGTTTTCTTGTTTGACACCCTGGGTGGCAGGAGTTGCTCACTAAATCTATCATTTTTAAATCTTAGATTCACTTATAGTAACATTTATAAAAGTGCTAAAAAGTTTGCATTTTCAGTGCAGAAAATTTTCTTCTACTTTTGATTTAATAAAGGTGCAAAATGTGAAACCTTTCCAAAAAGCAAACCATCATCATATTTGTTATGCAGCTCCAAAAGGCAGATGTCTCGTGGTCCTGTACACGCACAGATATGAGAATAGCAGAATTAAAAAATTTTTAGAAGTCGGCAAACAAAAGTAGTTTGGGTGAGTATAGGGACCATTTAACTGTAAAATGGACACTTTCTCTGTGCCCCATTAGAATCCACGATCCTTTGTTGACAGCTGAGCAATTAAGTCTAAATTACATTTAGGTTATATCAAGAGGTGTAAAAGAAGACAAAGCATTGCATTCTAAGGAGAATCTATCCCAAAAAGATGTATCATAGTTTGTAATGTTTTTCAGGAGACCTCTCATACATAGAGATGTACTGTGGGTTCTAATAGAACCCAGTTTCGAATCGAATCCAAGGGTTTCGAAGTCCCGACGAAACTTTTGGAACTCCTGGAATTTACGAAAAACCAGAATTTTCTGAGTTTTGCAATTTTTATCGAAAATTCGATAATTATCGAAATCAAAAGTAGATGATTATCGAAAATCAAAAATCGATAGTGGATAACTATCGAAAATCGAAAATAGATAATTATCAAAAATAGACAATTATCAAAAATCGAAAATAGACGATTTTCAAAAAATGGAAAGTAGGCGATTTTCGAAAATCGAAACTCAAACTTTAGAACTTTCAAAATTCGAAAACGAAACGAAACTCAACAATTTCGAACATCTCTAGTCATACATAATCTAAGGGGGAAAAAACACATTTTCAGAAAAAACACATATCATTTACAAGTATTACAAATAAATTAGCTAAAGCATTTATTGGAACCGTGGTTTTAGTTTGCCAGAGTCTGAACAATATTGTTGCTGGAAACAGTGTTTTGATTTATGGCAACCAAACTACCAACCCCAGATGGAATTTGACTTTCCTAGAACTAGATATCCCTTATGTTATATAAATATATTTATCTCTTCATAGGAGATTACATTGGGTTTTTAGGAGCTACCATGAGGTTGGGGTATAGGATATTACATATAGGAAAGATGTATATGTATGTGTGTTAATATTACCATTTAAATAACCATCAGTAAATGTATATAAAGAATAGCACTGACTTATATTAGGTACAACACAAAATATACAAAATACATAAACTTACTTATAGAGCTGAGATCCCTATTTCAACATTGAATGGTCAAAATGGAAGGTTAAACCACACCCCTGTGTCTGCTCCATGTGAAAGGAAGAGTAATCCAAAAAAAGTTTCTGTCTGCTACATAGGACATGATGTGTATTGTAATGGACATATACACCAAGGCTCCTTATATACCACCTCCAGTCTGCAGGTGGTGTCAATGAGTGATAAAAGACAAGACATCCCTGCTCTCTATGGCTAGGAGGAGAGAAAGTGAAAGTAGATTGTGGTCTATGTTATGGAGTGATTTTGAATGTAACACAAGATCCTGTGTATAGGATCCTGTGTATGAGACCCTGTGTATAAGATCATGTCCATAAGATCCTGGGTATAAGACCATGTGTATAAGATCCTAGGTATAAGATCCTGGGTATAAGATCCTGTTACCACCTTAATTTACCTTATTGGATACAAACTCTGAGGCAACAGATAAGTGTACACCAACTTACAAGGACACGCAATATACAGGCCTGGTCAATAGTGGTGCACCATAGACAGGGATCACCCCTGATTACTGCACATGTTATGTGGGGAACCTGTTTATGTGCACTGTCTGCTTTGTGCCAGAGTAACATACTGTGTGCCGTGCTACCCATAATCCTTCCATAAAGCAGTGATCTGGTACAAATTGGTGGCAGCGGTGCTGGTAATACCATTTATTCTCCCTGTTTTCTCTGTATGTTTGTTCTCTGTATTAAGCTATTGAGGCTGCTACTGAAAGTATTGATTTAAATCTTACTGTCCTTGTACCTGCAGATGAAATTCCCCAATTACACTCTGTAGCTCTACCAGGCCCAATTGCCAAACCTATTTTTAAACCTGATCCATTTGATAGGGTAACTAGGGAGTCAACTGATTAGCTAGAACAATTTGAATTGGCAGCCACTATTAATGGTTGGGATGAAGGTGCTCGCTTGCAAGTCCTTAGCCTTTTGCTTAGTGGTAAAGCCAGGCAGGTATACCAAGGATTTACTGTAATACTGAAATAAAAAACAGTTATCAGTTATTAAAAATTGCTCTGAAGCTAATTTTTTCAATTAGATCTGTATAAAAGAGTATATAAAGGATAAATCCATTTCTTTAGGTAATCGGAATGAGAAATGTTTGTTTATATGTCAGATTATTAGGGCAATGCTATTATAATAACATGATGTTGTGAGGTACCTTCTGTTATAATATATGAGGTACTATCACCACTTGCCGTGGTGATTAACATAGTATTAACATAGTATGTTTAGTTTCAACCACACAATGTGGCAGGATTGCCTGGGTCTACTCTCAGACCTGCAGGATTATCTTATTTGGTTCCTTTGGAAGCTGGTGACTGTCTGAGTAACAGTTTAAAATATACCTGTGTAAAGATTCTATATCCACTATATCCACACATAGCAAAACATACACACACATAATTTCCATTGTGCACCAACGGGCACACTTTTGCTAGTTTAATACTGAAAGTTTAAATTCAAGAAATTTAAATGGCAACTGTGGTCTGTATGTTGAGCAGTGTAATACAGTAAAACACATCACTTTTCCACATCTTTTCATAAACTTGTCATTTAGGCCTTACCTATCTAAACAATATTAATGATTAAGTTCCATATGAAGCCTTTGATTTATTTATACAACCCACACATAGTCAGTATGGCAGAATGATCTGTGTTTTAATCCTTGATGAACTAAGATGCCTTTGCTATGTACTTTAATCAAGAGCCTTCTAGGGCACCAGACCTCACCAAATGCCTCACAGATCACGAAGTAACACGAAGTTACACTGGAGTAAAGTGAATGCTGTAAGGACCATGGCTGTTTTGGAAATGGGCCTATCCATATTCTGTAAAACTGCAAAATGGATATTCACATACTTTGTTACATGTCATAAATGTGCTAGACACTAACCAGTGAGAATTACCAGTTAAGTGAATATTAAATGGGAAGTTAGAAACAAAGACAAATGTTTTTACTTAAAAAAGTTGATTTACTGAAGAACAGGAGGTAAATCTCTTTCCCCCTGGTTCTTCAGTAAATCTTACAGGAGAGGAGGAGACACTTACCCGTGGACCCGCTCCAGTACTGAATTCCCCGTCGCCTCTGACGCATCTCCAGTCCTTTGCACTGTGCGCACATGCGCACATAGTGTGAAGGAGTGAGGACGCGTTGGAGATTGTCAGTGAAGTCGGCGCTGGAGTGGGTCCGCGGGTAAGTGTCTCCTCCTCTCCTGTAAGATTTACTGAAGAACCGGGGGGAAAGAGATAGTGCATTTACCTCCTGTTCTTCAGTAAATGAGATAGAAACCAACTTTTTGGATGGACATACCCTTTAATATATTTCATGTTTTACTACATATATCACTATTTTTACCCAGAGGTAATGACAAGTGTTGCTAATGACAGCTGCATGCAGGAGTGTGTTTAGGGGGGGGGATTACTGGTGCCTGGAATTCCCCCCTTTGGCCTACTCAATACAGTCTGCTGTTAAACTTCTCCTGGTGTCCATAGATTGTTACATAGACTGTTACATATATTGTTACATAGACTGTTAGATAGATTGTTACATAGATTGTTACATAGTTTGTTACATAGATTGTTACATAGACTGTTAAATAGATTGTTACATAGGCTGTTACATAGATTGTTACATAGTTTGTTACATAGTTTGTTATATAGACTGTTACATAGACTGTTACATAGACTGTTACATAGAGAGTTACATAGACTGTTACATAGAGAGTTACATAGACTGTTACATAGAGTGTTACATAGACTGTTACATAGAGTGTTACATAGACTGTTACATAGATTGTTACATATATTGTTACATAGACTGTTAGATAGATTGTTACATAGATTGTTACATAGTTTGTTACATAGATTGTTACATAGACTGTTACATAGATTGTTACATAGGCTGTTACATAGATTGTTACATAGTTTGTTACATAGTTTGTTACATAGACTGTTACATAGAGAGTTACATAGACTGTTACATAGAGAGTTACATAGACTGTTACATAGAGTGTTACATAGACTGTTACATAGAGTGTTACATAGACTGTTACATAGTGTGTTACATAGACTGTTACATAGATTGTTACATAGACTATTAATACATAGACTATGACAGACTGTTACATAGATTGTTACATAGACTGTTACATAGACTGTTACATAGATTGCTACATAGACTGTTACATAGATTGCTACATAGACTGTTACATAGATTGTTACATAGACTGTTACATAGACTGTTACATTGTCAGTTGAGCTGTAAGTGAGAAGCAGCATTTGTATGTTTCAAAAATGTATCCAGTCTGCCCTGTGATTGACAGCAGCATAGAGATCTGTATCAACATTAACCCTGCAGCTACCTAAGGTGATTGCCGAGACTGGGTTTATATTCATTACTTACTGTACTTACTACACTGTGATGGAGCTTAGTAAGCAGGGATAGGGACAAATCCTGGAGGTGGTTGTATAGCTGACTGTCAACATTGTATTTTATTATATATATTATGTACCGTACACAGGAATGATTGTTCCATATATTCATTATACAGAATGATCATTCGAAGTGCCCATACATGGTCTATTTTTATTGTCTCCCTCTACTGTAGTAATGTAAACTGGTAATGGAAATTTTCCATCTTGCCTGATCGGTCCAGTTACCGACAATATTCAGAAAAACAGAAGGCTGTAAAAATGCACGGACGCATTTGCTCAAGCGCTGAGTAACAATGTGGGAGGGATGGAGGAGGTCCACGCGTGAGGTGCGTGCGCTGGGGGGTTTGCTAGTATGAAAGAATACACTAGTGTATTTGTTCATGAACCTCCTTCTGGGCTTGTTCAGTGGTAACCCATTTAGGATTCCCCCCCTTGAAAATCCTGTGCTTGCCACTGTGCATGCCCTATGAAGAAATTATTATATAAAATTCTGCATAAAGGCAAATAAACATAAATCAGTAAAAAAATTATATGTCCATTAAACATGCTTAGTATAGCAGGAGATGTGTAATTACTAACAGCAATAACTTTGGGGCTTTTTGGAATCCTCCCCAGAGGTTTAAAGGGACAGTTCAGTGGAAATGATCAATATTTGTTAAATTATTAGTTTGTGTAATGATTACTTAGTTATTCTACATATTCTCTTCCACTTTGAAAAATCAGTTGATTTCATACCCTTTGCTGTTCCCTGCTGTTGACATTAGTGAGCTGACATTTCAGGTTCTAACAGTCCTTCTTCTTCCCAGGATGCACCACATCCTTGGAATGTCCCTAACAGTTATTTCTACTGATTGGCTGTTGGATGGGTCAAAGATGCTCAGATCTCTACTGAGCAACTGAATCAACCCAGGCGCTGGGTCAAGGGCAAGACCACAATGGTCTCTATTAGGGGTCCTGCAAACAGGAAATCAGTATTTCGGAAGCATTTATTTATACACAGACAAAATGCTGAATTGGCAGATAAAGGTCATTGGGATGAAAAAATGCTGTTCTTTTTTCTGAAAAGCATATGTATTTACACTGAACTTCCCTTTTCAGTTTAAGGTGCACAAACAAGGGTGATTTCAGAAAATGACCGTGTGGCAAACAGCAGCTGTTTATGCGTTTCATTGGCGTTAGAACTTTTAGTTGATATATGTATTTCTTTTAACTTTGCAATAACTATTGAATAACTATGTAATTGCCGTTCTAACTGATGTAAATAGTTGTAGTACTTGCCTATTGTTATTAATCTAGCCTAATTCAACCAGTTCTCTAACATTTTCTTAGTAGCTTGAAATTTCTCCAGGGAATCGGCATGTTGTCCTATTATACACACATCACCCTAAATGTGCCCCAGCTTACTTCAAGATGGATCCAGCGGCATTTAGTCAGTATCTGAGGAACCGCCTTTCCTCAGAAACGATCGCAAGATACGATCGCAAAGTGAATGGTAAAAGTGGGACCTCGTGATCGTATGTAGGCCACAAAGAAGATCCGGAAAGGCGGTTCCTCTTTGAATGTTGCTGAATCGTTCTTAAGGTAAGCTATAATGTATGGGCACCTTAAGAGTCCCTTTTTTCTTATTTTGTTAGGTAATGAGCTACTGAATGATGTGCTATCTGATTCAAACAAAATGAACAATAAATTACTATTAGAAACAATTATCTGCTGGTTACAATGAACCTAAAGTGGGGTTATTCTACTCATATTTAATAAGATTGAAAGTCATATTGAAGTGGTGCATTATCAGAAACGGATGGTATCATATGTAAAGCTAGGTGTTGGTACTGTGTGTACCTAGCTATCCCGAATGAGCTCCCTATAGGTGAGTCAGGCACAGCCGAGGGAAACACTCAGTCCTGAATGTTCTCCCTATGCTGTGTATAGGGAGAATGCTCGGACTGTGTTTATCATAACTTTTGAAAAATGACTGACAGGATCTTGCAGATTGTTACTGTCAACTTTCAAAAATCTGGCAAGTGTGTACCCAGCTTTACTTGCCTTCCAAACAGTTCCATAATAGAAACCAAGAAACACAATGTCTGGAAAATCTTTCACTACAGCCATCCACTAAATCACTTTTTCTGGGTTAAGGCCATTGGCCAAGCTTGGATCTATAGCATGACAGGCAACGGTAGATCATAGAGTACCACTGGGTTAAAGGAAGTAGATGGATAAGAGAGATAAATTATGTCACTGCTCATGGACTTTCAATTAATAAGAATAAATGTAAAATATATAAATATGACATAACTCATTCTGTGTTGATACATACCTAATGATATGTCTTCTTTGTGTTACAGCCTTTGTAAGGGGAGGACGTTATATTCAGTGGTCCGAGATGCAAAAATTGTCTTAGATGTCAACAAGACCAGACAGATAGCACAAGAAATTGTAAAGGTGAGTTTATAACAGCGAAATTGGTTATAAGATAAAATCTATGCAAATGTCTCCATGTGTCTAGCTAAATATACAACCCTAAATGATGAAGCTTTGGGAATAAGCATCAACAATTTAATGTTGTGTGAAAAAGTAATTTATGCAAATCAGAATTCCCTCAAACCACAAAGAATTTCAAGACTCAAGAGTTTCTGCAGTGTAAGGTGATCCCTTAGCAAAATGTTGTGAAAACACAAGGGAATGATGGATGTAGATCATTTTGCAGCAAATGGTATGTATCTTAAAACTGGAACAGCAACAAGACCTAATTACATGCTCCACAAAAGGCACAGGAAAATATCACATTGACATGTATTGAAGATCGGTTATCATTTTCTGCCACAGAAATGGATGATTTAATGATTTAGGTTTTATTCTGTCCTCTCCTTCTTATAACTGAAAAACTTATTTAATGTTAATATCCTTCCATGGCAGTGGAAGTAGGTTGTTATCCATAGTTGAAAAGGGTTAACTTTTCAGATCATGGATGCCTGTATAACTCTTCCCTGTATAGACATTTGCAGCTCATGCCCATCTCACACAGATAGGTACATATAAGATGCACTCATGCCCATCTCACACAGATAGGTACATATAAGATGCCCTCATGCCCATCTCACACAGTGCATATAAGATGTCCTTATAAGATGCCCTTATTTCCAGCTCACACAGATAGGAACATATAAGATGCTCTCATGCCCAGTTCACACAGACCAAGTTGTAAATAGATGTGCCAGCGCTGCCCACACAGTCAATTACCCAATTATGAGAGCAGAGCGGGGCCAGATGGCTGTATAAACTCACTACAAAGGTGGCAGTTAGTGTAGAGCAGGTGGGGGGATTGTGGGTGCACCTGAAATCCCCCCCTGCTCTATACTAAGGACCGCCTTTCTATTGGACCCTGTGCATGCCATGAGTGTAGCACTCTTGTACAGTGCCTACTATACAGTTTCAGTTTTTATTACTGTAAACACATACGACTTTTAGCAGTGACAGAGGTGTGGCAAAACCTTCCATTTTGACTATTCCATTTTAAATAGAGCTCTCAACTCTGTAACTATATATATATAACTTTATATATTGTATTCTACCTAACATAAGTCAGTACTATATTTATGGTCATTTAGATAGTAATAGCGAGAAACTCCAAAACCTCAATGCATTTACCTAACATATTCTCATATATATATATATTCCCCCATTGTGTTTTTTTGTCTTTCTGTAAAGCTGCACTGATCTTACCTATATTTGTTGTTGTACCACTGTCTTTTATCTCTCTCATGTATCTCTTTACATTGACAATCATAGACAAATATACCTGCCATGAAATAAAGTCCATTCATCTTTTTCACTCATCTCTGCACTGATTTAGAAAGTGTATCACGTACCTTAAGGTCTGGTAAGGATGCAATTGCTATTTTTTTAGTCAGGGAATCAGTTTGAGTTATGATCCTCCTGCTCACAATCAAGGAAATGAGATAGCCAACTCAGGGATCATCATGTTATGTGTTTTAATCACTGCTCACGTGAAATAAATGACATCAAGTTGTAGAGTATTCATTATTCCTTGACCTTTGTAAAGCATCTTATAATATAAAAGATCTTTGAGAAAGTCTTAACTCCAACACAACCTCTGCTGGGTATTTTTTAATTATGTAGCATTAATTTAAGTAAGAAAAATGTAAAAGAAAAATGCTATGTGTAATGCTATATAAGATGTAAATAAGCCTAAATGGATTCTTTAATTCATATAATTGCCAACTAGCCAATTGCTGCAACTCTTACTTCTGAAATCAGCTGCATTGCGGAAAAATCATTTGTCATTCTTTGAGTTTTTGGCATTTCCTGATTTCTGCTCTTCTACTTCCTGCTAGATATGATTGGTTTTCTGACTGCTCAGTCAGTGCATTTGCGGGTGCTGCATGGCCGTTTCGGCTGACAATCGTGCCGTGTATGGGCACTTTTGTCAGCCCGGAATCGTTGCCTGACCAACCGGATCTTCAACTGAGTTCTGAGTTTTGGCCGAGAAAGTGCCCGTACATGGCATGATTATCGTCCGAAATGGCTGTGCTTACACATCATGCAGGTTAGCACCCGCAATCACACGTGTGTATAAGCCTTTAGGTTAAGTTCACAAGGGCAGATATTTCTGCCCAGCCGATTGTTCACCACTATCAACTGCTTGGATACTCTGGTTGAGAGTTGATTCCTGATGAACTCAGTAAAAGATAGAAACCAGCAGATTGAAATAGATAATTTCTCCAAAATGCTGCTGATGTAGGAGGTAGGGCTATCTTTAAAATCTAGCTAAAGCTCCTACCCTACCCCCTAGGCTGTACACAGGACGAGGACCTAAATCCTTACTCCGAGGGGTATCTCTAGTACTTACCTTCTAGGTGCCTTTGCTTCTTACGTCCACGCCCTATCCCCTTCACAACTTGGACAATGTGAATAAATGCCCTATTAGAAGTATGTCTTGACATTGGATGTTTGTCAGTTGAATCCACTGTATGGGATGTTCTGGCGGTACAAACTGTAAAAAGCAAGTTATAAACCTCAGATTAAAAAAAACTCTATTACTTCCCTTCAGACATGCAGACTTTATTACTCCTCCAGAGTTGCAATTCACCCATTTTCTCAGACATTCTCATGATTAGTGGTTGATTATAGATCAATTCCAGATACACTTGCACTGCTCCCATTCTGTGTGGGAGAGTCCTCTGCATTGTCCTTTGTAGGTTGGTCACATAAATATTTAAAGAGGAATAGCTGTGAAATACCAACTGTGCTTGGTGAGGGTACGGTACTTGTTATTACAGTTCCCTGGCAATGCTTATCAAGCAGTTAACATTTCCTCTATGAGTATATTTTGTGCAGTCATGGTGTTTACTTTGGTTTATAAAAGACAGAGCAGCTTTCTGAACTACACAATAAATATGGTTCTAAGATAAAGGATACATAAATCCTGGATTTGTTTTGGGATTCTGCAAATATCAGTATTAATGCAAGATTAAGATTTGGTCCAAATCCTTAAGTATTCAGCTGAACTGAATCCAAATCTAAATCCTACACTTCCTCAGCTAGACTGCACAGATGCAATAGTTAGAGGCTCTGGTTTGCTCCCTCACTCTCCTCCGATCATCTTATACACAGCATGCACAACCTTGGGCGTCCAATCCGATAGTACATGCACTTACTTCAATTTACAGTGTGGGTTGCACTGCTAATAAGATCAATGTCTGGGATGGGATATTCATTAAAAACACATTTTATTTGTTATTTATTAAAACATGGTGGGAAGACACAATAAGATTTTGGTCAGAACACAGACCCCTGATTCGTTTCAGGGGGAATTTTTAATCATAACATAACTTTTTAATTAAAATTTTTTTCTTCAGACTTTTTTTGCTCCTTTTATCATTTATCCTTTAAAGTCCCCCATCCTGAATGATGATGATCTAATCTCAGATGAGAGCACCATTTTGGTGGTGGTCCTTATCGAAAAGGCTTAACTTGTTTCACTTATGCTTTTCCCAGGATTTTGATAATTCGAATTTGAATATTCCAGAAATATCGAAATCAAATATTCGTAAAGTATCAAATATACGGTAGGACAATTCCATGAAATATTGAATATGCAAAACCTCGAATTCAAAGAAATAGCGAATATGTGACTATGTGAGTTGGCAAATAGCTTTTTTTAAAATACATTTTTGTTATATAAATGTGTTCCCCAGACCATTTCCCAGGTCCCGAGCCATTTACACTCACTATTGCTATTTATACCATAAATGGGTATATTATATGGATTCTTTTTTGGGTTTTCGAATTTTCCCAAAAATTCATTTTCACAATGGAACTCAACTGTTTCTAATATCTCTAATCCTATGTGTTTATTTATCATTTAAATATATATATTCTTGTAATCAGTATATTTCTTTATGTGAAAAATTCATCTTGTTTATATGCAATGATATTCTTTCATAATTATTCTTTTAAGAATAAATATGAATAATTAATTAATAACACATATACTTGCTTTTGTTAAATAGTCCTGGCAGAAGCAAAAACATTATGTAAAGCAGTCTAACAGGCTTTTGTCTGAAGCAACATTTTTATAAAACTTATAATTATTCTTTTTTAATTTTGGATAATATATTGTTCCTTTCAGGGAATGGGATACCTGCACGCCAAGGGGATCCTTCACAAGGACCTTAAGTCAAAAAATGTTTTCTATGACAATGGAAAAGTAGTGATCACAGACTTTGGTCTCTTCAGTATATCTGGTGTGCTGCAGGCTGGCAGGTATAGTATTGCTGACTACAGTAACTTGTATGTGCAGGTTTGATGCTTAATACTACAAGTTTGTTTGCATTTAAAAACAGAATGAAAAATTCATTGTGTGACCAATCAGTCCAAAGAGGAATATTTAATTGGCTGCAACACTGCTGCGTATATGCCGTTTTCTTCTTCCTTTCAGGGTCTGATACCTACATAACTGTACGAATGTGTATAATTGGTATAAGGCAAATACATGACATTTTCAACTATCCTGCTTCTGCCAGGTCTGCTTTGATTTTGTCAGTCATATCGGCATTTGATTAAAAAGTGTCAGGAGGCACAATTACTAGTAGGGGGTAGTGAGTATTAGAGTGTAATTATATGTGTCTTGTTTACCTAGATATAAATTGATTGTGAGGTTTGCATTATGAGAGTTTGCATATTAATGTTTTTGGGTTCTGGAACATTTGCAGTTCAATTGAATAAAAAAATCCTATTTCAATAAAAACAAAAACAATATAATATATATTGATGCAAATTGTGTTAACACATCCAGCATTTTACTGGCATCTTTTAGTTTTATATCTGCATAAGAAATATATAATTGTGAAAAGTAAACTCAGAGCTGTGAGGGTAAATTGGTGGATAGTGGTAAATGAATGATAGTGGTAAACTGTGAGGATAATATGGTGGATAGTGGTAAATGAATGATAGTGGTGAGATGTGAAAGTAATAAGGTGGATAGTGGTAAATAAATGATAGTGGTGAGCTGTAAAGGTAATAAGGTGAATAGTGGTAAATGAATAATAGTGGTGAGCTGTGAGGGTAATATGGTGGATAGTGGTAAATGAATGATAGTGGTGAGCTGTGAAAGTAATACGGTGGATAGTGGTAAATAAATGATAGTGGTGAGCTGTAAAGGTAATAAGGTGGATAGTGGTAAATTAATGATAGTGGTAAACTGTGAGGGTAATAAGGTGGATAGTGGTAAATGAATGATAGTGGTGAGCTATGAGGGTAATATGGTGGCTAGTGGTAAATGAATAATAGTGATGAGCTGTGAAGGTAATATGGTGGATAGTGGTAAATGAATGATAGTGGTGAGCTGTGAGGGTAACATGGTGGATAGTGGTAAATGAATGATAGTGGTGAGCTGTGAGGGTAGTATTGTGGATAGTGGTAAATTAATTATAGTGGTGAGCTGTGAGGGTAATATGGTGGATAGTGGTAAATTAATGATTGTGGTGAGCTGTGAGGGTATTATGGTGGATAGTGGTAAATGAATAATAGTGGGGAGCTGTGAGGGTA